>PVHP010035076.1:0-18692 GCA_004024765.1 Zapus hudsonius | reverse complement strand
TCTGTCTGTATGATCACTGCCCCTGCGGGTGATGGGCAGTGATATTAGGGACTAAAATCAGAATGCTGATTGGATAGCACAAAACTGAAAATATAAAAATATATTTGAACTGATAAGATCAGTAATGTAAATGATTGTATAACTTTGCCATAATTCATATTCCAAATATAAAAGCAAACTTAAACAAATACAATGTATATATCCTTTAACAGCAGATTGTCAAAATATTAAACTCAAAATGATTATTTTAAAATAGGTATATGAATTTAAGAAACCTATATTAAGTGCTATTAAGTCTTCGCTGACATAAAAGAGTAAAACTATAGTTTGCCTAAAATCAACTCATGAGGCAGAGTAAGAAGGAATTTAAAAGCAGATGGTAATAATTTGTTAAAGTGTGATTATCTGATTACTTACAGATACTGGCATAGAACATACCTGTGAATGACATGGTTTAGAGTTACCATTTATGCTTTTTTCTTAAATATTTTATTCACTTATTTGCAAGCAGAGAGACAGAGAGAAGACCAACAGAGAGAATGGGCACACCAGGTCCTCCACCTGGTGCAAACCAACTCTGGTGCATGTGTCACTCTGTGTATCTGGCTTTATGTGGGTACTGGGTAATCGAATCCAGGACATTAGGTTTTGTGCAGCAAGCACCTTATTCGCTAAGCCATATCTCCAGCTCCCTATCTATGTTTTGAAATATAGCTTTGCTTACAGACTAATAACTGGTAACTCTCCATTCTATCTTACACTTTATTTTATAATTTTTCAGGAAAATTTCAATTCATTTCCTTAATCAAACATTTTCTTCTAAGAGAAACACTAGTAATAGTGAATGTAATATTTAATTTTCTAACTCAAATCAAAACCTATTTAAATTAAATCAACATGGCATACAATCTTAGAACTACTACTAATTTCCTAAGAAGTTTGGACTGTCAGACAACAGCAAATGAGCATGCTTCAGGGTCTGCCTATCTGACACTATCTTAAGTAAGGAATAGTTAGGGAAACTGTTTCAAGTTTAGATTTAAAAAGAATATTCATAAATAGTATTTTACTATTCATTTTACCACTAAGCAGACTACTTCATGTTATTTTTTTTTAATTCGGCACCACTTACATAGTCCCATTATTCTGCAGCAAGCTTATTTAACAATGGATAAAAACTTATTTGGATATTTATAAATGTGGTTGAAGAAAGCAAAACTTTCTGACATGTTTAGCATTGAATATCAATCTCAACCTCAATATCTGAATTTAAGAAGTCTACATTTAAGAGTTAGTTTGCCCAGAAAAATTCGATGAAGCATAGATCAACACAATCCAAAGTGAATATGATGTAAGCCACACATATAGCTCAGAAACTTTTAGCAGCCATGTTAAAAATGTGCAAAAGTTTTAAAAACATATTGTCCAAATCAACATATGAAAATATTTAACAATATATTGAAATCATTATTGAAATATTTTAATTTTGTACTGTTTCTTAAATACAGTGTGCTTTACACTTGCAGTATATCTAAATTTAGTCTAGCCACATTTTAAAATTAATTAATTAATTGAAAGCAGAGGGAGATAGACAGAGAGAATGGGCATACCAGGGCCCCAGGCTGCTGCAAAGAATTCCAAATGCCAGTGCCACTCTGTGCAACTGGCTTTATGTAAGTACTGGGGAATTGGATCCGGGTCATTAGGCTTTGCAGGCAAGCACCTTAACAGTTGGGCTATCTCTCCAGAGTCTGGTGACACTTTAAAAAATTATGGATGATGTTACTTATTTTAGGGAGAGTTAAGGATTGAGGATTAAGAGGGAAGGCAAAGCAGGAAAGCACAAGCCAAAAGAAATTCTTCCCCTTCCTAGTCTGGCTGGGAAAGGGGAGGGAGCCAGAAAAGATCCTCTTCACATAGGGGATGAGAGAGAGAGGGGGGAGAGAGTGTGTGTTAAGAGAGGTAAGGGGACTAGTCTAGTCACATTTTAAGTGCTCAATATCAATATGTGGCTAGTGGTGTAGCTCTAGATAAATTGCTTTGCTTTAATTCTCATCTTCTCTCTCACTCTTGCTCTCTCTCTTTTTTTTTTCAAGGTAGGGTCTCATTCTAGCTCAAACAACACGGAATTCACTGTGTAGCCCCAATTTGGCCTCAAACTCCCTATGATCCTCCTACCTCTGCCTCCCAAGTGCTGGGACTAAAGGTGTGCACCACCACATGCAGGGCTGCTTTTATTCTTATTCATTACTGAAGATGAGTTTTTCTGCATTTGTTTTTGTGGTGTGAGAATAAAATTTTGCACCTGCCATATAAGAGCTCTACCAGAGAGCTCCATATCCCAGCACCTCTTTTGCAAATCTCATGTAGATTTTTGTAGTCAGTCATTTAAAAAAAGAAAATCTAAACTCAATAATGCATTCTTCAAAAATACTTCCAAAAAGGAAACTCCATAGCTTCTTTTAATAACTCCAATCCATCAATTAGTAGCTAAACCTGAAGTTTTACACTACATTAATCTAAATCCCTCATTTGTTCTGTTGTTTTTAATTATTTTATCTTGCTTAAGTCACCAAAGAAGCCAAGAACAATTAGCATCACTAGTTATCAGTCCTATGTATGCTTTTGGACTCTAACATAAGACCAATATAACATTTGAGCTTACTATGTAACATTTGCAATTTTAAAATGTCTCTCTTTAGGTACTTATTTAATGACTTTATCTGTCTTCATTTCACAGAAATGAAGTAAGCGAGGCCCTGGCTTCACTGATATAAGTTGATGAAAATCCTATCACTAGTAAGTGAAGAGGGCCAAAACTAACAATAAAAGCCTAGTGCTTTCTATTTACATCACACTGTGGTGGTTCCTGGGGCTGTATATGTGTGTAGATCCAATTGCAAAACAGTGCTAACAAGGAAACAATGACTTGGCTGGCCAGTTATCAAGACTGTTACATATCTAGTTTCTTCCAGCTGCACTGTAACTAGTGATGGTCAGAAATCAGATACTGACTTTTTCCTAAAAAAATACAGAGGGTTCTCATTCATTTCTAAACAATTTCTAGATTGAATTAGAAACACAATAGTTAAAACTCCCTAAAAGCTGATCCAGGCTCTAAGAACAAACAGAATGTTCTATGACCTATAAATAATTTAAACCAGTACTAATATGTTAATTTGAACAAATGTCAACAAAATGAGTAAATAAAAATCATTTTTGCCTGATATCCTAAAATTAATGACTATTTACACACACACACACACACACACACACACACACACACACACACACACACACACATCTCCATATGTTTTGAGAATGGAATCCAGGAAGAGTCTTGGAAGAAATTACACTGGCAAAGTTGTTTTGTGTGGCTGAATTCCATCTTTATATAATAACTAATTTGAAGACTAATGATCCCAGATGCCTCTGGCAACACTCACTGCAGGTCAGATTGCTTTAATGAGGCTATCTTCCTATAAATCAAGAAAGTTGATCTTCTCAACTAGTACTGACCAGAAGCCCAGACAGGCACACACAAGCAACTGGGTTAACTGCAAACTCATTATTTCTTTGATCTTTTATACATTTTACTACTACCCCTATAAATTTTATTACCTTTTTCACACAGACACATATAGAGTTCCAAACATTTTCTAATTTCTTTGAACTCTGCCATCCCCTTTTAATCTTAGGACCTAAAATCTTATCTGTCTGATGAATATAAAAGGAAGCACCATACACTTAATTGGGAACCTTTGACTGATGTGAATTTTTTAATTAGATAAACGTGCATCAATTAAAAACCAATCTTAATGCATTGAGTATTTCCAAACTAATAGGATTTGAGTAACATATTTCCCAAAAGTTTTGAGTTCTGATAAGTGTGATGAATATACTAAAGCAGACTGCTGTGTTTAATGCCAAATTTTAACTAAATTCAACACTATTGTACAAACATCTATCATCTGTATGATAAAATAAACCCAATTACAGTGAGAACTACTTGTTTTCCTCTAATTTTTTTCACTAGCATAAGTTGATAAATAATTTCCTAGTATGCCATTTATTTACTATGGATTTAAACTATAAAAATCTCATGTCAGTCCTCATCAATATTGAAGTCCTAGGTATCATTAAGTTTACTAGTTAGATATTAAGAATGGTTTCAGGTGACTAATTTAATGCTCTTTACTAATATTTGTCTTCTGAGGTATTAAAATATCCTGAAAAAAGTATTTGCTTAAAAAACAACTTGTAAATTAAAGACAATATTAAATTAAAAAGAAACCAAATTATTATTTTTAAATATATGTATGTATGTGTGTAGGTGCACCATGGTCTCCTCCTGTTGTAAATGAACTCCAGATTCATATGCCACTTTTTGGGTCTGGTGTTATATTGGTACTGGGAAATTGGAACTGAGCCAGTAGGCTTTGTAAGAAAGCTTCTTTTGCTGCTGAACCATTTCCCAAGCCCAGAAATCAAATTATTTATCCCTGAGAAAATATAGCTGAGTCTTCTATTCAAGAAGTTACTCAACTATGATTATGCTGAAAATATATTTTAGGATGCAATTAACAAAATAGACGGATGTTAATCATAGAGATAAAAGGAAAGGCAGAGGTGACTGAATAAGCCAAATAAAGTTACACTGTTATAAGTTTTTCTAAAATACATGAATGGCTACTGATATAATATTTTATGCATGATAATAATAGAAACAATGTTTCCATTTCCTATAAAGGTGTTTTTTAGTTCTTTCATTGTGAGAAATGTAAACCAAAGAGAGAAAGATTAGGCAATTTTACTATGATAAAAGCCAGATACCCATTTCAAGAGGCTACTCCTCTCTTTAAGGAAGAAAATTAGAGAAACAACAGTTTATGCTTTAGTTACTTTTCAATAAGAAAACCTTTAAAAACACACCCGGTAGGAGCATGAGGGCACTTTGTGAGATGATAAAAGGTATACATTTGTTAAAACTCACTGAAATGTAAACTTTGATTGGTTCATTTTATCATGTATGAATTATTCTATAAAGTTTAAACAGCAAAGAGATATGATAAAACAGGAATTCAACTAATATATCAATGTCAAAATCACATATCTACTGTTTCATTTTTTTCTAATTTTGTTATCTATATTTACCTTATTTTTGATTTATTTAATGATAGCTGAGGTTTTCCCAAAGGACATATTCCAGAACAGATTTTCCTATTACTCACTTTTCTCTCCCCCAAATTCTTTCTCCACTATGTGGCCAGTACAAGGAATACTTCTAGTAGAATCAAAATTCTCCCCAGTAAGCAATTTTTAGCATATTTGAAAAATATTTTATTTATTTATTTATTTCAAGGAGAGAGAGAGAAAGAGAGACAGAGAAAGAGAGAGAGAGAGAGAGAGAGAGAGAGAGAGGAAGGGAGGGAGAATGGGTATGCCAGGACCTTCTGTCACTGCACACAAACTCCAGCCAAGTGTACCAATTTGTACATTTAGCTTTATGTGGGTACTGGGGGATTGAACCCAGGTTGTTAGGCATTGCACACAAGCGCCTTGACTGATGAATCACCTCTCCAGTCCCTGTAGCACATTTTAAAATAAAAATAACTGAGTGGCTAATGTAGCATAGTAAAATTATGGCTTTTTAAAACTACATAAATTTTCCCATCCCATCATATAATCTTTTGTCAACAAAATCTTATAGAAATAGTGTAAAACAGCCAGGCATGGTGGCTCACATATGTAGTCTCCGTATTTAGAAGGTTGAAGGGACTGCTATAAGTTTGAGGACGACATAGGCTACAGGGCGAAACACAACTAAAAAAAAAAGAAACAAATTTATATAAAAAATACCAATTTATGTGACATTTATCTGAAAAAGCATCAGCACAAAGAATAAGCTGGGTCTGGGGTGATGGCTCAGTCAGTAAAGCACTTGCCATGAAAGACGATCCCCAAGGCATGCTGGCTTGCTATTTTTATTTGCTATTTTTGAGACCCTGTCTCAAAAAATAAGGTAGAACCAAAGGAATGGGAAGAGTGCTAACAATACTGTCTTCCAGACACAAAGTAGTCATGCTATTCATGACTTCACAGGAGCTGAAGACCTACATAAGAGGAGGGGGAAATGATGACATCAAAATAGAAGAGCGACTAGATGGAAAGTAGGGATTCAGTGGAGGGGGGATTTGGGAGAGGGGGGAAGGGAAAGTAGTGGGAGGGGATTATAATCATGATATATTATCTATACATATGGAAGTTGCCAATGAAAAGTTGAAAAAAAATAGAGAGTGAATGAGAAAGAAACATGAAATTGACCACTGGTCTCCACACACAGGCATATGAACAAGAATTGTTTGTAACACAGGCGCACCATGTACAAAAAGAATTAGCTGACTTTCTAATAAATATTTCTAAATAAGTGATTTGTGTAACACTACAGATTTATATTTTATTTTGTTGGTCTACTGACAAAATCCAGGGTTGATATCAATAAATAATTGCTCATTAACATGTGTGTAGGTTAAATAGCTTTCTTTTTACTCTTAGCCATTAATTAATTAATTAATCAATCAATCAATTAATTAATTCAGAGAGTGAGTTTGGGAATACCTGGACCTCCTGAGGACTGCAAACAAACTCCAGACACATGTGCCACTTTGTCCATCTGGCTTTATGTAGGTACTGAAGAATCAAACCCAGGCCATCAGGGTTTGCAAGCAAACACCTTTAACCACTGAGCATTTCTCCAATCTAGTTGTAACTATTTAAACTGGTAACAAAGCTATAAAAAATCCTAGTAGAAATATTTTGTTTAAAGATGGAATTACTTAACAATGGGTCAAAGTGGCAAAAAGTTTTACACACAGTAAAACTCTGGGCTAAGGGACACAGGGTGCTAAAAAGACTATATTTCCCCTTTTTTTAATAACAGTTTGATAAATAATATATTGCCCTACTCCAGTAATAAACTTCTCATTTCATCTTTTTCTACAAATCTGAAAGCACCTTAAGACTAAAAATGTAATAGCTGTCTAGATCAGCAGCTTCAAACTTATTTGTAATCAGGCATCATTTTAAAAATCTATTAAAGTAGTAGATGCTTTGCCCCAAAAAATTTTGCAGTGAAATTTAAGGAAAGTACAAAAACCAAAGTAACTTATCTAGCTACTGGTGTCCTAAGGTCAGGATAGGGATAGGATATCATCTAACCCGCTCTCCTAGGAGAGCAATACTTAAACTGGGAACCCATAAAAGCTGCAGTTTCATCTTCTACTTTAGGAATGGGCACAATTTTGAGAATAGTCATTTCTTTAAAAGTTCACCCTTCATATCATTTAAGTCCTTTACAGCCAGCTCACTACCAGTGAGATGCATGAAGCTACCATAAAGATGCAACACCCAAACTTCTCTCCATCTTAAGAATCACTTGGGGGCTAGAGAGATGGCTCCATGGTCAAGGATGCTTGTTTTCAAAGCCTGCTGGCCTGGATTTGGTTTCCCAGTTCCCATGTAAAGCCAGATGTTCAAAGTGGCACATACATCTGGAGTTTGTTAGTAGTGGCTAGAGGCCCTGGCATGTTTGTCCTCCCCCGGCCACTCTTTTCTCTCGCCTTGCAGATAAATAACAATATTTTTAAAAGGAATCACGGGGTACTTAATAGCAACAAAAGACCTAAATATAACACAATATCATGGGAAACAAATATAACTGATACATTATTTAGGATATTCTAGATAACTGCTTACTTATTTCATATATGTGACTTTTCAAGACTAGATACCAGCTTTTTTGGTTTGCCTACAATTTTCCTGGCTGTAGCACTGAAAGTCCTGTGTCTTGAGAAATTATCCTCAGTCACAACAAACCAGGATGATTGGTCACCCTATTCCACATCTCTGGCACTTCTCCTTTCATGCACTAACACTCTCTGCAGGAAGGTGGTTATGGTATGATACTGTAACAGACTTGTCTTTGAACCCTGTGTCCATGACTTAGTAGCTGTATCACCTTAAAACACCAGTTTCCTGATTTGTAATAGGAAGAGTAAGATAACAGCTCCTATCCAGGACTGTATCAGAGGACCAGAAGGTTCATAAAATATGTGAAATTACTTGGAATGGTGCATGACACAGAGCACTTTTCTTTTTCTTTGATTAGTTTTATGGAAATCATTCTTTTCATGTTTAATGAATATCAATAAAACAGTTTAACCACAAGGAAGTTGAAATATGAACATCAATTGGTAATTATCAAAGACACACTAGTTCAATGGCTATTTTAACTTTGCCATTTTTCATCTATAACTTTTTGGAAAATCGTACTTATGTACTGTAGCTTATAAAGAACTCAAGTCATAGGATTTTGGAGGGGAAAACGGGTTCAGTTGAAGTTTCTAATATCAAGTATTCTGGCTCCATATAATGTATAACAAAATCTACATAGCTACATGTGTTCCTACGGGTTACTAACACCATTAGTCTTCAGGCACTCCTTGCAGTCTTCCTTATACCAACCACTGCTTCTCCACCACTTCCTATTCACAGCTGCCAAAACCTATCCATTATATTTCTGCATTGTCTGTCAAAACTATCTTCCCCTTCCTGCTATTAGCCAGCGTCAGCCTTCACCAATTTATGTCTGGATCACAGCAAAGATCTTCTAATGGATTCCTTTGCCTTCAGTTTCTACTTTTCGTTCTACTCATCAAAGTGTTATCATAAGAGACTGCCTGTCTAGCTCAACCAGTAGAACATGATACTTTTAAAGTGTTATCTTAGTTCAAAGACAATATTATCATATTACTCCATTTGCTTTCACTGTGATGCATTCCACAGTAAAATGTTATAAGCCATTAGTATGGTTTTGAAAGTCTTCCAAAAGTGATTTTAAGTCCAACAGATTAACTAGGATCCACAAATGTATTTAACAGCACTATTGGAACTAAAAATTTTTGGGTTTCTTTTTTTACTGATTCCTATATGTCTAGTCTTTTTTAGTTGCTTCTGTCAGCTTCCTTGATCCCATCCCCACATGCTCTAAAGCATGCTTTTTGAGGAACCTCCATATTGATTCCCATAGAAAGAAAGGGGACTAGTGGCAAGGGAATGAGGGAGAAAGGAGAAGGTATACACGAGTGAATATGGTGAAAGTATATGATGTACATGAATGAAAATATCAGTAGGAAAACTTGTCACAATAAAAAATAATGCCTCTTATGATTGACATTGCATGTATTTCCTTTTTTGCCTGTTGAGCCTCATTTATTCAACAAAATCCTACTCATGCTTTGTTTCAAAGCTGCCCTTAACAGTTTTCCCAGCTGAGGTCAGCAGACCCTGCTATGACCTAGTAACCCTCCCCACTATGCAACAACAACAGCAACAACAACAAAAAAAACCTCAGCATTTGCAGCAGGGCATGGTGGCACAGGCCTTTACTCCTAGCACTTGGTAGGAAGGAGGATCACCATGAGTTTGAGGAGACCCCGAGACTATATAGTGAATTCAGGTCAGCCTGGTCTAGAGCAAGACCCTACTTCAAAAACAAAACAAACAACAAAAACAAAAACAAAATAAAAATAAAATAAAAATAAATTTCTGCATTTGCCAATATATTCTGTAGTTGGTGATTTACATTCCTGCCCAACCACATAGAATCCACTTAACCTATGACCATTACACATTTTTGCTACATGGGAGTTGATACTTCAGTGAATAAAGAACATTAAAAATGGATGTCACAGTAAGCTATCAGTACAAGTTCTGTTCTACCTTCATGTTACAGTTGGAAGGAAAATGAAATCCTACGTAGGCAGGTAACCTGTTCAAATTTACATGGTTAATTTATCCCACAAGTACAAGATGAACCAAGGTTTTTGATACCAAATCCAGTAAACTTTCTGTTACTCCACATCCTATGTGTAAGATGATGCTAAAAATGTCCAAACTTTGAAGCAATCTGTTCTCCATGGCGTACTTAAACTAATTTAGAGCCTTTTCAGAGAATAGCCAAAAATACCATATACATGAAACAAGAGGGTATTAATGTTTTTCTGAATATTTTGTGACCATGTCTGCAGATGGAAAACTTCAAGGCACTACCACTGCAGAATGCAGTGGCTTTAAACAAAGCAATGTGTGCCTATCATTTCTGTATCACTGTATAGTTTATATACATTATAAGTCATATGGTGCTCCAAAATGTTTGCTTTGAAACAATTGTTAAGATGAAAGGCTGCATGTATTTATGTTAATCTGTTAACTATTAGTTAACTATTCAGGATTAATTAGGGTAAGTGTTCAAAATTCTGAAAGTGGGTTTATAAAAAGACCACATCTGATTTTCTTCCACTAGAGGGAACTAAAGATCATAGTCTACCGAGTCAGGAACCAGATCATCACTAAGATCTATGGCTACAGACAGTATTACTGGTCTTAATATACAGATGAGATGCTTATTTGCCTTTAACACATCTATTGACAATAACCAACAGCTAACATTTATTTCATATTTACTATAAGTCAGACTCTATTTTAAATGGATATTGACTGAATTAATCCTGATGATAACTCAAAGAGACAAATGATATTAATATCATTTATCATTAATAAGAAAGGTGAGGTAGACAGCAGTTCAGAAACTCATCAACAGAACTAATAACATGTAGAACAAGCTTTTGAACCCGGGAAGTCTGGCCCCAGCATGTATAGTCTTAATTATCTGATTTAATGCTTTTTAAGAATACAACTGCTCAACTCTGAAGATGAATCATAACAAAAAAAAGTTTCTCTATATTATTTCTAAAAACAGAACCAAAAACTCTTGACTGAAGTCAAACTCAAGCAGAGACACAATTTCAATGATGAAATCCTAATATTTTTCAAAAACAGTCTTCTCAAGTTACCTGATTATATTTTGAAAACTTTGTTTTGTATCAAGACACAGAATCTTTAAAACACAATGACTCTGGGTTGCTCTGGGTGCAAGGAGCTCATAGATACTTTTCTCCTGAAGAGGCATACAAAGTCCTCTTATGGTATCTGAGGAGGATGGTACAGAGAATTCCCACAGATACCAAAATCTGTGAGTGTGCATGTCCCTTATATGCAATAGCATAATATTTGCATATAACTTATACTTTAAATCCTTTCTAGAATACTTATAATACCAATACAATGTAAAAGCTGTGCAAACACTTGTGAAACTATAATATTTAGGGAATAAAGACAAGAATACAAGTCTGTATAGGTTCAATATATATACATTTTTCCCACATATTTTCAACCCACAGTTGGTCAAATGTTTGGATGCAGAACTTGTAGGCACAGAAGCCCGACTGTATTTAGTTTGTCAAAATCTACAAGCACCATCATTTAAAGTCTTTGGAGACAGATCAAAGGGTTAATAACAAATTGACAAATATTTAGTAACATTTACAGAAACTTGGTAAGAACAATGGGAAACCTTGGTAATGGGGAGAGGGAGTGTAGAGGAACTTTTCATCTGATAGGTAGCTCAGAGAACAGGTCTGTCTTGCAGAGGGCACTGTTTTTAAGGGGCTTAGCAGTCGGGTGACAGACAAGCCCCTTGAGATGAAGAGCTCTTCAGAGTGTATTTGGCAACTTGAAAAGACTGGCTAAACTCATGCTGTGGAAAGCCCATGTTGAGCAGGTGACAGACAGAAGCCAATAAAGCAGCCATCCACCTAATCTCCAGCTAAATACATTGGATTCATGAAAAGAAGCTGGCAGAGTAGTCCCTGTTTTCCACACAGCTTTGAGCTGCAAGGAAGCTACAGAGATGAGCTTGCTTGGCAGCTGAGCAAAGGTTACCATTTTCTTCAGCTTCCAAGGTATAATGTCTGTTTCAAGTGCAATTCAGTGACTGGTGAATACTGGCAGATGCCATGCTCCCTTTAGGCTATGAAATATCTTACTGATTGATACATCCAGGAGTGGGCACCAATTCATATTACATCCTGCCCCACATCATAAAGCCCCTACTGTAGAAGGAAGTTCTGCAAATCAGCAAACTTGATATAGTGATAGAGATCATATACTCAGATGAATAGAGAAAAAGAGCCTTATAGAAATGTGATACCATTAAGTACAACATAGGTACAAAGACAGTACAAGAAGAAGAGATAGAAAAAAAGTGAAAAGGCTCATATAAAGACTGAAAAAATAAGCAAATGGAGGGTAGGCAAGTCTCCAGTGTAGATGATATTCAAATACTAATCAGGATATTTGACTCAATTTCTGGTCTTAAAGATTTCATGAATCTGGGCTGGCGAGATGGCTCAGCGGTTAAGGCACTTGCCTCGAGTGCCTAAGGCCCTGGGTTCAATTCCCCAGGACCCACATACACCAGACCCACAAGGTGGTGTGTATTCAGATTGCAGACAGACATTGAGAGGTACATCTTAATAGTAGCCACATTTGGATTTCAACTTTTCTGATCTACAAACTGTCCATTTACTATCTACTATCCACAATTCTGTTTTACCTATCCAGTTTTTCGAGGTAGGGTCTCGCTCTAGCCCAAGCTGACCTGGACTTCACTATGTAGTCTCACGGGTGACCTCGAGCTTACAAGTGATCCTTCTACCTCTGCCTCCCAAGTGCTAGGATTAAAGGCATGAGCTACCATGCCTGGCTAACATGATCACATTTTTATTTTGGAAATAAATCTTTGTGGTATAGGGACAAAATTTGAGTATTTTTCTAGTAATCTACACAAGATAAATGATAGCCTCAATTAAACCTCAAGTGGCAATAGGAATAGGCAGAGGAAAACAGATTCATGAAATCTTTTTTTTAAATTTTCTTTATTCATTTTCAAGCAGAGAGAGAGAGAGAGAGAGAGAGAGAGAGAGAGAGAGAGAGAGAGAGAGAGAGAGAGAGAGAGAGAGAGAGGGAGAGGGAGGGAGAGTGTCCAGGCTAGAATGCTGAGGAAACCTCATTCCAATGCCTACAATGGATAGCCGAACAGGATAGATGCATGTTCAAGTGACACCAGCATGTAGCACCAGCAACCAGGTGGAAGAAGAGAGAGATCCTCTTCTCCAAGGGCTTCCTTATATAAACACCCCTTCTGGAAGGGCTCCCCATTCCTGGATAAGGGTTCACTCTGGAGGAAGGACTTCCTCTTATAGTTAATCCTTCCTGGAAACAACCTCAGAGACCCACCCAAAATTAATGTGGACTACTAAATAAAGTTGACAACAAAACTTAACCATCACAACTATCATAGATGGTGATGCCTGATTTTTAGATAAAGCAAAAGGGACAGAGTGGTTATGTGATGTGCCCATATACATGACTGGCATGATGGGAACCAGTTACTTGCATTGCATAAGCTGTAAGCAGAAGTATAATTTGACTTTAAAATCTATGTGGGTGTGGGCTGTGGGTATAGCTCATTGATAGAGAATTTACCTAGTTTTTCACTAAACAACAAAACAAACAAAAACCATGTATGCATATTATTTAGATGAAGGTAAAACTCAACTATGTAAGAAATAGAACAGAAATTCATACTAATTGTATTGAAAAGCATACATTTATGTTAATTAAATGCTTGGTTGCATTCCCTTACCAATTCCCTATGACATACTGAGCTCTGGAATTGCTAGGACTATGTTCAAACATTTTCTTGCATAAGCACCACCATTTGCTGAATATATGCATTCACACATATTTAAAATAAAATATAATAAAACATTTAAGGTATGAAGGATAGAACAAAAGGAGAGCACAGTTGTGAACTAGCCCTCTAAAAAGTCCATCTGTCCCACTAATCTTATGAAGGTGACTCCAGAAATATTAGAGAAGCTGGAAATATGTAGTTTAACATCGGCCTTAACTCTTTGGGAGGGTGTCATTTTACATATTACAAATAACAAAGCTCCTTTTCAAAGCTGATAATATGATGTTGCTGCAAAGGCCTATCACCACCAACAAATGCAAGTAAATTTTAGTTGTTTTATTAAGCTTTTTTAGTGAATTTAGTCTTTGTTCTCCTGTATAATATTAGAAACTCTTTGGTTAAAATAGAAGACATTTTAAAAAGCTATCTAAATGGTATTAATATGCATTCAAGTCTGGGCTACTTTGTAATAAATGCAAGCCTCTGTACTGAGGATGAATGGTTCTCCCACTGAAATATAAGCATTCATTTTATACTATCCCAATTCATGTGAAGTTTGATCCATTGTTAAAAGGAGTACTAAAAGAAATCACAACTAAAAAGGTATTATTTCATGTTTTATTTCTTGATTAATTACCATACTCAAACAGATCACTGGAAATAATTTCCTTTTATTTATTTTTTATTTATTTTTTTAATGAACTTTTTAATTTATTCATTTTCAAGCAGAGAGATACAGAGAGAGAGAGAGAGAGAGAGAGAGAGAGAGAGAGAGAGAGCACACTAAGGCCATCACCTTGTGGGTCTGGCATATGTGGGTACTGGGGAATTGAACCCGGGACCTTAGGCACTGGAGGCAAGTGCCTTAACCGCTGAGCCATCTCTCCAGCCCAATAATTTCCTTTTAAATCGATCAATTTTGCCTGTCTTCACTCATACACACACACACACACACACACACACACAGAGCACGGGTCACATTAATGTCATTAGCTGCAATGCCTGATGAGAGAAAATGCTGACTTCATAGACAAAGAATCAATTTTCTGAACTAAAAATTATTTTTGTGAGAGGCTACTTCTTGCATAGAATTTATTTTTTCAGAAGCTGGAACTGTAGGAATTGTTTTGTGATAGGCACTAGATTACCAAATCTACATTTATGCAATGAGCCCAGCCTTGAACTGTGTTACTTTCTTATTTCCAGGCATTTAACCTTGCTGAAATCTATACTGAGTTGAGGAAGCACACCTTATGAAGTTTCCTTCCCTAAAAAGACTAGACAGACATTTTCTAGCTTTATCTTTGTGGTTTTAGTGACAAATGTTACTCTAGAGTGAAGCTAACAATATGTAATGAGTGCAAAGAGATCAGGAAACCAAGATCACAAGTTCAGAAACAGGAGTGGGGGGAGAGAATATCACATGCACAGTTCAAGAATGATGAGGGTAACAGATCTGGGACAGGGGAGCCAGAAGTAGGCAAACAATGCCATGAATAGACTTTAGGGCCAAGACTGGAGGAAAAATAAAAACACAAAGTGTGATCAAGATGAAATTCAAAGATACAAATCAGACTGAGGATCCTGAGGTGGCCTAAAGATAGTGGTCCAGAATCAGCATAGAGCTCACTAAAAAGATGGGTAAGAATAAAAATAGACACTTCTGGATCAGCCACTATAAATTGGAGAGAGGTACATATTTTAAGATACTGTAACTGTCTTGAGAGTAAAGATTGTACTAACCTGTTTACCATGTACTACTATTGATAGATAACACTCACAGTAAACAATACATGTTTACCAAGTGAGACTTTGAAGAATTTGATTCCAGAGCTACAAATAAAATAAGGGTAAGCTATGGGGTAAACTATAGAATAACAATTACTCTATGAGAAAAGAAGATGCAAAATAAGTGTGTGAGCTTGCCATTTTTGCTCAAGAAGGGAAATATGCATGTGTGTGTGCTCACAATGCTTTATTATTTCTACGTAATTTTTAAAGACAATGAAAATAAATTAAAAGCTAATGAAAACAGTTATGGTGAAGGGAGAGAACAGAAATAGAAAATGCACTTATCTAAATGTACCATATTTTAGAATTTACTTTTGGGATTACAAAATTATTTTATATAATTAAAATATGAAATCAAAATAAAATACCAAGAAATGAAAGGAAAAATAATATACCTATTTAGTGGCTAAATCATAGAGAAGAGCCATTTTAAGTAAAATTTTTTTCAAGAAGGAGAAGGAGGGAGAACGAATGTACGTGCCACAGGGCCTCTGGCCATTGCACACAAGCTCTAGATGCATGTGCCACTCTATGTATCTGGCTTTACATAGGTAATGGATAATTAATTGAACATGGACCAGGAGAGTTTTGAAAGCAAGTGCCTTTAATCACTGAGTTATTATCTCCCCAGTCCTCATAAGTAAACTAATTTATTTAAAAACCTGTATACCTGAAATAATTTCAGACTTAGAAAATTACTGCATTCTTTTTTTAAGTCTTAAATATATATTTATTGTCCATAATGAGTTACATTATTCAGTGGGCAAACAATGAGTTGTTTTCCCCAATTCCCCAATGCCCCCCCTCCCCATCCCCAATCAGCTGGATTACTGCATTTTTTTAATTATAAAAATGACTACCACCATTCCAGTAGTGTAACCTGCTCCCTTGGTACTTTGTCATTCTTAAAATTTTTCTTAACACAGTTACAGCAAGCATGACATATTTAAAAAAAAATAGCCACTGATAGCTGGCAAAAATTGCCAAGAATAAGTGACTATATTGCATGGCTGTTACACTCGACCTCATAGCAGCTGTGGTGTTCTGCACAAGACTGTGCCTGTCAATATTTCATCATGGATAGGTGAGGAGCTCATGAGACCCTCACAGCTCCCAGAGTAGCTAGTAGCAGCTGGGAGATGGGGAAATCACGACCTTTAGTGGTAAAGCCACTGGTAGGTTTCATGTTCTCCAATAAGTAATCTCCCACCGTCAATCATGTAAACAATCCTAATTTAACTCAGCAGGTAAAAAAAAAAAAAAAACTAACAAAAACCAAACAAACAAAAAGCCAAGAATGAATGTAAGATGGACATTTACTGGGAAGAAAGGTCTTAGTGGGAGAGGATAAGAAAGGGTAACTGGGGGTTAAGTGGAACCAAAATCCATTAAAACATGTTATGAATATATGTTTATGGGTATATGTGTATATATAATATTATATGAAAAATTATATATATGTATATATATATATATATATATATATATATATATATATATATATATATATATATATATATATATATTTGGCTCAGGTGTCCCCAATAAATTTAATGTGTTCTGGATGCTTGATCCCCAGCTGATGGCATGTTTGCAATTGGAACCTTGTTGGAGGTGTTTTGCTGGGGGTGAGCTTATGGGGGATATAACCAGCTTCCCCTTGCCAGTGTTTGGCAGGGCTTCCTGCCACTGTTTGGAGTGCTATGGCAGAGGTGGTGTCCACCCTCTGCATATGCTGTCATTTTCCCTGCATCATGGAGCTTCCCTTCGAGTCTGTAAGGCAAAATAAACCCATTCCATCCACAAGATGCTTTGGTTGGGTTCTTTTCCATGCAGCAATGAGAAGTTGACTACAACAATATGAACATAAATGTAAACATAAATATAAATATATTCAATGATAAGGTTTTCAAACAGATTTCTTTAAATTTTCAATCATAAGTATATAAAAAGAAAATGCTGCTAAAATCTGCCTATACATGTTGCTTTAAAAATGCCCACCATGACCTTTTGAAAAATAAAAAAAAGTGAAAATACATCTCTAGAAAAACTGCTGTACAAAACCCAGACATGCACCCTCTCTGAAAAGCTCTTTCGGATTTTAAGTTTTGAATGTGATCTCCTAGCTGTCAGAGTTTCTCATCTGCTTCCAAGGCTGTCTAGCCTGGCAGTGATGAACAAGGCCTTGGATTTGACAACACTGATTGAATCTTGGCTATTTGAGTGTTTTGTGAATTTAAACAAGTCACTCAACTTTTGTTGAGCTTCAACTCCTTCATCTGTCTAATTACATAATATGATAACTATATAAAAGAATTGTGATGAGAACAATCAGATGTTTTGTAGCAAGACACTTCATATAATTGCAATGCTAAATAATTGTATTTTATATTTTTTGCATTATTACTTCCAGCACTGTAAAACCCTATCCTTTTATTTTACTATCACAAATTTGTTTTCAACATTTTTTTTTTTTGTGTGTGTGTGTGTGTGTGTGCATGCGTGTCTGTGCATGTGCCAGGGCCTCTTGCCAATGCTAATGAATAGCAGATGCTTGTGCCACTTTTTGCATCTGGCTTACATGTGTGGCTTGGGAATTGTAACCTGGCTCTGCAGGTATGGTAAGCAAGCACTTAACTACTGAGCCATTTTCCTAGATCCTTCAATTCCTATTTATTTATTTATTTGGAGAGAGGGGAGAGGAGAGGGGGGGAGGGAGGGAGAACATGGGCACATGAGGGCCTCTTGCTGCTGCAAACAAACTCCACATATATGTGCCACTTTGTGCATCTGGCTTTAGAGGAGTAGTGGTGAATCAAATCAAGGTGATTAGGCTTTGCAAGCAAGTGCCTTTAACCACTTTGCCATCTCTCCAGCCCATCTATTTTAACCCTACTGGAAATATTGCAATAAGTTTCCAATCAGAACATCAATGGTGACAGACTAAAATCTATTTTATTTGACAGAATTCTATAACATTATGTCCCTATCTGAAGATCATTAGAATTAAGATTCTTTGAAATCTCATTTTAAAACGACACAGATTTTTTTTAATATATATTTATTGTCCATAATGAGTTACATTATTTAGTGGGCAAACCATGCGTTGTTATCCCGAATTCCCCAATTCCCCCCCTCCCCATCCCTGATCAGTTGTATATCCTCCTCTGTGGGCTGTCTGTATAAGTCCTTGTGGCAAGGTATCCTGTATATCTTAGTACTCATCCCAGTCTTCCTGGCCCAA
>PVHP010035075.1:0-18622 GCA_004024765.1 Zapus hudsonius | reverse complement strand
GGCTCTCACAATCTTTCCGCCCCCTCTTCCGCTCAGTTCCCTGAGTCGTGGTGGATGAGTATTAAGGCTGCTTTAAGGTTGTGAGCTTAGGGGTCTTTGTGTCGAAAATCATTGGTTTCTGTCTCAATGGCCTATCCTGTGTTGATTGAATGGCTGTGGCTGTGGGCCCCTTGTTCATCCCGTCATTCTCTGCGGGGTTCCATTTGGATCCTCCACGATATGACTGTGGTGGGTCCTCTCTTGCCAGAATCTCGGCTATTGGCCTAAGGTCGGTTGGTAGGGTTAGATGGGCCCCAGCTCTCTGGAGCAGCAGGTTTTTAACCCTCTGTTGTTTGTACTTGAAATAGCACACACGTCCAAAGAGAACCCCGCTTTTGTCCTATTATGAAAGTTCACAGTTCTAAAAAATGCTCGCGTGTTGCTAAGACAGAAGATGTATTTGAATGTTTTGCAGTGAATATTAATGCAAGTCAGTGTTGAGAACCTCAGCCCAAACACTTGTGGTTAGGGGACTGCAAAAAAGTAAGCGTATCTGTGAGGAGCCCTTCACGCACGTCAACAAACCTGGTGGCAATTTTTAATTCCAATGTACACCACACTGTACCAGTGAGATGCCTCCAGCAACCATGCTGTGGCCATTCTCTGGGGAAACAAAAATCTAATTTACAGCAGATAATAGGAGTAAGTGGATCTATTTAGCAAATGCAGTTCAACAGTATTTAACATGGTACTTTCTCAAGAGAAATCTTTGGACAGCAGTTTTAAAAGCAAGCATAAGGCCTTGAGGGAGGAGCTAGGTGACGGAGGGGTAGAGCGCTTGCCTGGCATGCGTGACATCCTGGGCTCCATCCTTAACATTAGAGCAAAATTAAACCCACCCACGGGTGACATGAGGGATCAACCCCACCAGAGACTAAACAAAATCCAAATGCAGGTCTGAAGAATACAACTGATAAAAGCTAATAGTTTATACATTATTTGACATATATGTGTAAATTTATATATATATGAGACACAACTAAAGTTTCGTTTTAAGAAATGGAATTTTCAGAGCACATCTGGCTAAAAGCATTTTGTTTGTTTAACCAGAACATTTGTATCAAGTACCCAGGAACCACGTATTCCAGCTACACCAGGGAACACGATTGTATTATGTATAAGTCCTTTCTCCCTGCTGCCCCAATGCGGATCACCTGGCCCAGTCTCAATGGTTGTCATCTCTCAAACAATTGCAGCTGAATGGATGGCAGTTTTGGCCCAAAGATCTCCTTCCTTCTGTATCATATCCATCTGCTCACACCAGTCCATTTCTACAGAAAGCAACCCTGCACAGGTTCTCAGGACACAGGCAGGCAGAAGCAGCAAGCCTCTCACACAAACTGCTTCTGGCGCAGTCCTGACCAAGTTCTTGGTCACCCTCATAAGCCAAACCTCACAGTCCACAGTTCTTACTGCATTCAGGTCTTTTCAACTCTGACCAGAATCCATCAAGTACTCACAGCACTGCAAGGTGTCTCCTTAGGCCAAGGTTTCAAATCCTTCCACATTCCTCCTGAAAATGAGTTCCAAGGGCTGGAGAGATGGCTCAGTGGTTAAGGCTCTTGCCCCCAGTGCCTAAGGCCCTGGGTTCAATTCCCCAGGACCCACATAAGCCAGACCCACAAGGTGGTGGCCCTGGTGCGCTCTCTCTCTCTCTCTCTCTCTCTCTCTCTCTCTCTGCTTGAAAATGAATGAATAAAATATTAAAAAAAAATAAAAAAGAAAATGAGTTCCAAACAACGAAAGCCACACAGTCAGGGTTCTAGCAGGGACCACCCCACATCTCAGGAGTAATTTAACTGTTGTAGTCAGTTTCTTCTTGCTGCACAAAGAGCCCGACCCAAAGGCAGCTTGGGAGGACAGGGTTTATTTTGGCTTATAGACTCGAGGGGAAGCTCTGTCATAGCGCGGAAAATGACAGCCTGAGCAGAAGGTAGACATCAGGTCAACCACAGCAGCAGGAGAGTGTGCCAGACACTGGCAAGGGGAAGCTGGCTATAGCACCCATAAACCCGATCCCAACAACACACCTCAACAGTGTTCCAATACCAACATTGCCATCAGCTGGGGCTCAAGCATTCAGAACACAAGTTTATGGGGGAACACCTGAATCAAACTACCACAGGAGTCTTTATAATTAAACATGAGTCCAGGGATACCTTCAAGGTCTCACACCCTGTGTCCTCAGTCTCGGGCCAGTGCTGGGAAGGAAATAACCAGAATTTTCACCCTTATCGATATGCTTGGTATTATTTTTCCAAATAGAAGATGAGCAGACTGGTTCTCTTCTCCCATTATGAATATGGGATTTGGGTGGCTTTGCATTAAAGTAGTTATTTTGTACCACGGTTATTTCATCCCCTTTGTTGTTTGGGTGGAGGTACCTGCTTTTTTTTTTTTTAAAGAAAAATTTTATTTATTTGAGAGAAAGAGAACATGAGAATGAGTATGGACTTGCCAAGACCTCTTGAATCTGCAAACAAACTCCAGACACGTGTGTCGCTTTGTGAATCTGGCTTTATATGGGTACTGGGGAATTGACCCCAGGCCATCAGGCTTTGCAAGACAGGGCCTTAAACCATGGAGCCCCCAGCCCAAAGGTGTCTTCTTGATGAGCACCCTCTATGGAGGGACCAGTTCCTGCTCTCCAGCGCTCAGCCAGCAGGGGCTGCCTGAATTGGCTGTCTTCAGTGAAGCTCATGTCTCCACACAGTAATCTTTATAGAGTCTGACTTGCGAAATAAAACAATTTAAGATGAAACACAGGGGCTGGAGAGATGGCTCAGCCTTTAAGATGCTTGCCTGCAAAGCCTAACAACCCGAGTTCGATTCCTTAGAACCCAAATAAAGCCAGATGCACAAAGTGGTGCATGTATCTGGAGTTTGTTTGCAGTGACTGGAAGCCCTAGTGTGCCCATTCTCTGTCTGTCTTCTATCTCTCTCTGATTGCAAAAAAATTAAAACATTCTTTTTTAAAAAAATAGATGAAAAACAGGTCAAATCTGAGGGAAAATCACCATGTGTCTGATGTGTTTCAGTGCATGGCTTACTGTTCTTGTATTAAGAGAAATTCATTGTTTAAAACAAATGAAGTTTCTCATTTTCATGATCTAAACTAATGATTGTAGTTGAGGGACCCTGCAAGTGGGTTGGAAGCGAAAAGGAGGCTTTGAAGGCAGTGCATTTAAGAAATCCTCTGGGAATCGAAATCTTATCTGAACAATCACGTTTTATAATATTAATAGCTTGCTTTGCCCTGGGCTCTGCAGCATTGCTACCAAGCAGAGAATGCTGGCAAGGCTCTGGGTGGCTTTTGCTTTGATGGTCATTAATCCAGCAAAGACAATACGTGATTGTCGTAGGATTGGACATGACAGTCTAGCATGAAGCAGACATGCTTCTAGGTCTCTCATTCAGAACTCCGTGCTTTCAGAAAACAGGATTGGGTCTCTGCAAAGACAGGGTTAATCCCCACTTTCTCCTTTCTGGCATTGTTGACAAAAGCCATGCTTTGCAGATTTTCAAATAAGCTTTTTGTCACTCTCTACAATTTGGTATTTCCCTCCCTCTTTCTCCCTCTAAATAACTCTCTTTGTTAGTTAAGTAACGGGTGCTTCTGATCCTAGAAAATAGTGAGCTTTAAGACGCACACAATATTCCAGCTGAACTACTAATTCGATGACCATCTTGTGAACATGCATGTGTATTTCTTGGGTCCTTTTCTACTCATCACAGACATAGGTTGGTATCCCAACTGCAGTCATAGTCCTACTGCTGGTTTCTCCCTGGGAAATAGTCGTCTATAGTCAGCACTATATTTCACTGTATGGTATTCAAGTTGAATTACTACAAAAACCACATGCACCCTTACTTGATGTGTGTGTGTCTGTGTGCCTGTCCTTCCGGGCATATGAGAGAATGTTTTGTCCAGCTGGCTCCCTTTTTCCTACCACTTCTGTGTGTGACAGTCGTGTTATATGTAAGACACACACATACCTTTAAATGAAAAATGTTTATAGTGGTGAGAGGTGCACCAGACGCGCCACGAACTCTGCAACTTTGCGCCCCTCTCGGGCGTGTCCACTTGGCTATTTTGTGACTTGTAGATCATGGTCTAATTATTTCCCATTAAAGGGACACTTACTCGGTGGGGGGGGTGTGATCATATTTATAGTACATTTTATTAGTTTGCATTCCGTCACGGTGGTGTAGTGATATCATAAATAACAGAAACATAACATCTGATGCCTTGTGAAAGGGTTGTATTTTACTGGTCATTATTGGGGAGCGGTGGGGCGATGGGGACATACCAGTGCGTGCTTGTGTTTCATGCAGAATCCCTGGCCTGGTCGGGGCCGGAGTGAGAGTTCCAGAACTTGCTCTGCCTAGTTGGGAAAGCGGTGCCTGTGAGTGTGATGCGGTCAGATTTACAGCCCCCGGGGCAGGGCTGGAGTGTGTTTTCTGCCCCAGTCAGCTGCGAGAGCCCTGCTGGGCCGCCCCTTTCTGACAGAAAGAACCGCAGCAGCTGGGAAGGTGCAGTTTCAGGCTCTGGCTGTGTGTTTTTTTATTTTATTATTTTTTTTTAAGCCAGAGAGGGGAAACGTCCCTAAGCCCACAAGCTGGCATTGGAGGGGGAACGGAGGGTCATGTGTCTCTGGCCAACCTACCCACTGTCGCAGTGGCTCTTACCCAATCATGTCTGGAATGCCGGTTGCACTTGGGCTATTTCTGCTATCTGTCGCTCTTGGTGCCGCAGTGCTAAAGGCTTGGCAGATGGGACACTTTTTCTTGGAGTTGGTGCCTTCGGTTTTTGACTTCTGGCAGTGCCTGGAGTGTTGTTGTCCCTCGTCCTCTCCCCGCTGGCCCCCCTGGTCACCATGGCCCATCGGCTTCGGTTTCATTTTGGCTCAGGTCGGAGCAATACAGCCCCCGAATCAGAGATCCTAGAGCAGGAGAGAGAAGAGGACTGTTTGATGGCATTCCACACGCTCCCGAGGAGGAGCAGCCCGCACCCGTTCTCCCGGGACGCAGGGGAGGACGGCGGGGAGGACGGCGGAGGCGGCCTGCAGGAGGCCGTGGGCGCGCTCAAGCGCAGCTCGTCCATGTTCATCCCGCAGCTCCTGGCCGGGGTGGACGCCAGGCCCACCCGCAGCTCCTCCGTGCAGATCTCCCTGCAGCGCAAGGCCGCCGACGGGGCCCCCGATGGCTGCGGACCACCCGAGGGTCCCGATGACCGCTCCCCGAGCGCCCAGGCCGACCTCGGGGACCAGGCCGTGGCCGCCAGGGTGTTGGTCCAGAGCGGCTCCCAGGAGCCCTGTCCGGGGACCACCCCCGCGAGCTCCCCTCCCCGGGCAGCCTGGGACCTGGGGCCCCGGGTCAATGGCACGTGTGGCCGCCGCGTGCCGTGTCCCCACCCGGCCGAGGGCTCCGAGGAGGCCACCCCGGGCCTGCGCATCCAGCACCGGGCCTCCAGCGCCGATGTGCGCCAGGTGCGGCTGCTGCCCTTCGGGTCCGATGGCCAGGCCGCAGAGCCCAGGCGCTGGTCCCTGCAGCACGTCCCAGATGCTTCTGGAAGCTCCTCTGGGAAGCGATGCTTCGTCTTCCAGTTGCAACCACCCCAACCAGGGGCTGCACCCGGGCTGGGCGGTGACTTCAATTTTGGCTTCACGGGGACGAAGGGGAACAGGCTGGTGAGGTACCCCCGCATTCGGCTAGGGAGGAGCACCTCCTACCCCACCCAGCCCCGAGCAGGCCGGGCGAGCCCCACGGAAGAGCGGCCGGGAACCTCCGAGGGGCTGTCGCTGGCCAGCAGGACGGCGCCGGAGATGCACAGGACGAACTCCATGGAGAGGGGCCCACACGGCCCAGGGTGCATGTTCAAGATCAGGCAAGACCAGAACGCCGGGCAGCAGCATTTCCGAATTCTTGTCACTCGGGGGCCCGAAGATGCTCCCCAGAAACCCGAAGAGGTCGATGCCAAGAACCCCGGCGCCGGCGCCCTGGTAAGTCCACGTCCACTCGTGTCTGCGAGGGAGGCATTCAGGAGGGCCGATTCCAACCCAGAAAGCCCATTTCTTTGCAGTGAGAGAACACTCCTTTCTCCAACCTGGGAGTTACCTTCTTTGGGCCGGTGGGCCCAGTGTCTGGGCACATTCTGTGACATGGTTTGTGGGCTCGGGGCCTTTCTGGAAATAGCTTTAAGTCCTTACAGTCAGAGCTCTTGTCTGCTTTGGAAATCTAAGTGAAACACACGCTCTTGTTCTTTTTCCCTCTGAATAAAAGAATTTTAAAAATTAGTCTGCCAAAATTCAAGTCGTGCCCCAACATGTTGACGATGGAAATGTATTTTCCATGCGACTTGCAAACCTGGTCAGCGATGCTTTCCTTCAACAATAACCACTTTTATCGGATACAATAAAAGGGGAGAGGCTATTGCAAAGGACGAATTTCAGTCCTCACAATCAAGTGTGCAAAAGGTTGACCCCTTTTTGCCTCGGGAGATGGTTACTTTTTGTGATATAATTTATGGTTAGGTAATGCTGACCAAGGGTGTTGTCACTTTGGAGATAGAGAGAGATCTCTCTGGAAGGGTTGGCTATGGACCAAGATTAGAGGAAGTTGTGGTGAGGATGCACAGCAGTGTGACTTCACAGGGCCCACTTGAAGCCAAGGAGGCTGTGTAAGGAGTGGTTAATGGCAGAGCCTCTCAGGAGACTGGCTCCAATGGGTCAGGGCCAGACCATAGCTACTGACTCCTTGGGCCTCTGAGGACCCCACAGCTGCCCCAGTTCGGTGTGAGATGAAGAGGGCTGAGGTAGTTTTCTCTTTACTCCCCACCACCAGCCATCCAGTGTCTCTTAAAGAACAACATCCTTGGGTTTTGAATCGACTGTCTCCCAAGCCTCGTCCCAAAGTTGGTGTGATGAACAGTTTTAGGATAGCATCATGGAATGTCTGTGGCTGCACTTTCTGTGTGGATTTCACTGGGCTTTTAAAAGTAGGGGACCGAGTACCATTCTAGAATGTTGTAACCCTTTACTGATTTGTGTTTAGAAGGCTGTGTGTGTGTGCGTGTGCGCGCGTCTGTGTGTTTCAAATAAACTTTAGCATTCCATCATTGATTTTTTTTCTCCATTTTGAACAAATAGATGCTGAAAGAAATAGATTTTTTTTTCACTTAACATTAAGTTTTTATTATCCTAGACCCTTTTTTTTCATATGGGAATGCCTAAGGGTTTTGTCTGTTTATCTGAACCCATACTTCCTATGCCCTAGTAACAATTTCAGCGGCATTGTCTTAGCATAGTTTCTTTTAACTCACCCGGTAGGCTCTTGTTCAGCAGCATAATTTCACATTCAAGCAGAATCACATATCACATCAGGATTTACCTCCTAAAGTTTTGATAGCTGTTCAGCTATGTTAAGGGGGAGGGGAATCATTTTGCAGTTCAGATATTGAGGACAAATGCATTTGCATGGCCAAAATCTAATTCCAGATGTTCTAGCGTTCCTAACGAAATTAAAGGTCAATGGAGACAGACACCAAGGATACCCAACATAACCCAGGGCAAAGATCGAGAAATACTTAAGATCTCAACAATGAAACAGACTTAAAACTCACCCACCATGACTCAGGGAACTGAGAGGAAGAGGGGGCCAAAAGATTGTAAGAGTCATGGTGGGGAAGAATATCAGAGAGATTGCCCCCCTCAGCAACAACACACAAAGGGGGGGGGGGAGAGAAAGAAAACCTGGCTCCCTCTGATTCAGTTCATAACCCCTAACCTATGGACAGATCCAGTTTGCGCACCGAGGAAGGACCCCAGTGGGTCGGGGACAGAGAGGAGGGAAAAGGGGACACCTTCACAAGATTTGATCATACAATATATATACTTATTCATAATAAAGATTTTTAGAAAGCAAATAGAATATTCTAAAATTATATGGCTCTTACACGGGCGTTCCTAATTTGCAAGGACTATGTTGTGGAAAGCAAATTTCTATAGATTTAGAAATATAAACACTGGCCAGAGAGCTTGTCTTCCTAGTGAATGGTTCTCTTGTCCATTTTAAGATGCATAAATAATTAGTACATGATTAGTAAGCTAAAGGTTCTCTCTTAAGCCAAAGTGTCATTTTTCCTTTGAAAACCAAAGCAGAACTAGTCTCCTGACAGAACCATCTGCCTCATTCACCAACTTTAAATCTGCTTCCTGGGGACTAGGGGTGTGGGGCTCAGCCAGCAGCTGCCTAGGACTTATTTATCTTGAAGGGAAACACGCACTTGGCGTCTGCGGTCTGGCTGCCACTGCTGGGTCCTTTGGTGTCCAAGGGTGCGTGTCATCATTACATTTACAGGAAAAATGAACAAAAGTTGATTACTGGCTGCATATTGAGTGATGTAGAAAAAACTCTTTTTAAAAATTTTATTCATTTTCAAGCAGAGAGAGAGAGAGGGAGAGAGAGAGAGAGAGAATGAACCAGGGCCACCACCTTGTGGGTCTGGCTTACGTGGGTACTGGGGAATTGAACCCGGGGTCTTAGGCACTGGAGGCAAGTGCCTTAACCACAGAGCCATCTCTCCAGCCCTAGAAAAAACTGTTGGATTTGGGAACTCCACTCTGGATTCCTTTTGCAAATGCCGCACAAGCTGTGATCTTAACTTCAAGGTTTAGTTGCCAAGGGCTTCAGTGACCCAAATTTAAAATGTAACATGACTGCAAATATATATTTGCATATACATATATATGTATATATACATATATGTGTACGTATGTATGTACGTATGTATGTATGTATAGCCAGTATATTCTTTGGGGAAAAACAAATTCAGGGAAGGCCAGGGTAATAATGGGTTTTCAGCCAGGTCGACCTTCATCAGTAAAGCAGGAACTGGTTTTAATATTTGATACATGGCTACATTAAAGTAAAATCCCTCAAAGGTTTTAGAATTCATCTGTTCAGTGTATGGCATTGTTCTCAGCTATTGAATAAGTAAGTTAGCTGTTAGTTATTCATTTGGTTTATGGGGCTCTAAACTGTAATAGAGGTACTCTAAGGGAGTTAGGCCAGCCCTTACCCATGAACACCACACACACACACACACACACACACACACCCTCTGCACACTGTTTTGTTCAGGTTAACTGCTAAGCTTGATGTTTCACAAGCTTGAGGAGCCAGCTTTCTAATCCCACTAATGTTAAGTGTTTTGGGTTTACTGTGTATGTCACTTTACACTGGTTCCTTAGACAGGTTCTAGAACTATCTCAGTTTGTTGCTAACTCAAGAGTTTGGAAGGTAGAGGGAGGTAGGCCCACTGGGAGCAAAAGCCACCCTTCTCCCACCTCCTCCCCACACTAGTAGGAAGGCAGAGATCCCTTCTTACCTCAGGCTCCCTGAACTTCCAGGGGCCACTGGAACTTACAACTTCATAGAAACAGTGCAGTAGCTTTTTGTGAATAAAAATCTTACTGGAAAACAAAGGAATCAAAATATTTTAATTTGGAGAGAATTTCAGTTTGAATATCTTTCCAATAGCATGCTTTTACTACACAATTAAAAATTTAATATTAGTTCATTTTTTACCCTTCAAAGATCCCGTCTGTCTATATCAAATGTATCAACCCTCTGTTTTTCTGAAAACACAACAGTAGTGTTGTAATGGATAAGGAAAATACTTGTATTCTTTTCACTGACCCAGTTTCGGGTTAGATTTTAGAAAGTATATATATTTTTTTCCTCTAAGATGTAATGATATCTCATCATGGGGTCGTGTATGAGAATACGCTAAAATTATGTGACTTAAGATGTCACTATTTGGGGGGTGTTTTTAAAAGGCACCGGGACTTTCAGCGACAGCTCACCGAGTAGCACTTCCCAGTTGAGAGTTAGTTGAACTCAGAATGTGTATTGAGGAGCCATTGTATCACAGGCCTCCCGGCCGGGGCTCAACTGTACGATCTGTCACTGGTGTGTTAACACTAGCATTATGTGCGTGCCAGAGTGCACTGACCATGTGTGGTTGGACTGACTGAATATATGTACATATGCACGCGTGCACATGCGTGTTACAGTGCTCCTTATGATAGGACTTTGATGAAAAGTTGGCGAAGACTTGGTTTGGTGTCTTATGGAAGGAGGAGACAGCTTTGGGAACCCAAAGAGCCAGCTCAACCGTTTACTGACTTTGAGGCTTTGGGTAAATTAAACTCCTGCTTTGTTATCAGTAAAAATGTCCAGTTTCCTAAAGATTGGTACCCCCACCCTCCTTCCAAAACCTCAAGCAGTGCCATTCCTGGTCACTTATTACGGTGAGTCCACAGAGGCCCCTGATTTCAGAGCCAAGTATACAAGTCCTTGCCTAGGAGGTTAATTGGGTTGACCTTGAGCGGTCAGTTTGTGATCAACTTGGCCTTGAATATGGTATGTGTTGATGGCATACCCGGAAATGGAGACATTAGTGAGTAGCTTTGAGAGCCTTTCGATCGTCATCTGGTCTTGGGCAGTCCTTTGTCCTTACCTTAGGGTGGCCCTGTGACGCAGTTCTTGCCCTGGAGAAAAAGACCTTTGGTTATATTTGCATGGTTGACTTGTTGTTTTTAACTTGGAGACATCTTGGCTGCATTTCCCACAGATTTTTACTGTGTCATTTCGCTGTGATCAGTGTCCAGCTGTGAAGCTCACTTACACTGCAGGCTGAGGCCCTTGAGAGGCAGTGTGAAATTTCCACATCATGTGACTTTAAAATCAGGAGAGGTTTAGGAATACTGCCTCTCCAGGGTGTGCCTAAAGGATGCAGCTGTTTGGTTTGGCTAAGCCTGGGGGCAGAATTTCCTAGTCATTGAAATAAATCACTTATTTCATAATACATATTAATGAGTTTATCTCTACAGAACAGTTCATAAGACCAGATATATTGGTTCCATTAAGAATTATGTTAAAGGAAAAAAAAAGAATTATGTTAAAGGCTGGAGAGATGACTTAGCAGTTAAAGGCTTTTGTTTGCAATGGCTTGGGTTTGATTGTCTAACGCCCAGGTACAGCCAGATGCACAAAGTGGTACATGCATCTGGAGTTTGTTTGCAGCAACAGAAGGCCCTGGTGTGCCTGTTCTCTCTCTTGTTTTATCGATCGCCTGTCTTTCTTTGAAATAAGTATAAAAAGTTTTTTAAAAGGTTCTCTTAAAATTTTCAGGGCTGTAAAGATTGCTCAGTGATTAAAGGTCTATCCTTATAAGCCTGATGATGACCCCCAAGTTCAGTCTTGCTCAGGGCCCATGTGAAGCCAGACTCAACAGGAACAAGCACCTGTAATCCAAGCAACAGGAGGCAAAGCCAGCAGAATTCAGAAGCTCACACGAGGTGCTGGCACAAGAGACCCTGTCTCACAGGGGTGAAAGTAGAGGAGAAATAACCCAAGGTCATCCTCTGACCTCCACACAAGTGCAGTGGCAAGGCAAGCATGTGCGTGAACACACACACACACACACACACACACACACACACACACACACGCAGAGTAAAATAGAACATCTTTAAAACAGCTATCTTAAATCTGGGGATTTCCTGTTGGCTTCGTTAGATGAGGCTAGCGAGGGGGAATACTACTTTTGCACCTTGAAGCCATCAAGCAGGCTCTTTTAATAAAAATAATTAACTGCACATTGTTCCTGGAAGAGATTAACTAAAAATCTCTAAGCACATTTTTTTCCCTCTTTAACTCTTAGGTGCCCTACTAAGACATTTGCAATAATAAGGGAAAAAATGAAAGCTATAGGTGATTGAAGTTGTTGATTGAATGCATGATTACCAAGAGGTCTAAATTTCTTCTGTCAATGCCAAAAGAAGACCAGGAAATCCTAACCTGGAATCGAATAGTCGCTGTTAAGTGGTTCATTATTCTGTCTGTAACCTGCTAGTTCTTTCATAAACACAGGGAGCATGCGGATCTACCTGAGAAAGAATTAGTAAAGACATGCACCTGCCGTATAGGCCCCCATCCAGATTGCACATGAAAGAGGCATAAAGCATGGGGCATGTTGGGCTGGAGAAATAGCTCATTGGGTGAAAGTGTTTGCCTTGCAAGCATGAGGATCTGGGTTTGATCCCCAGCACCCACATACAATGCCAGGCTTGGCAGCACCAGCAGAGACAGATGGATCCCTGGAGCCTCTCTAGCCAGCTATTGGGTGAGTTCTGGGCCAATGAGAGAGCCTGTCTCAAAGGAGAGTGACCACCCAAGGTCACACTCCAGAGGTGGCCTTCACACACATGGCGCACACACTGAAAATTAAAAGATGGGGTATAGTAAATCCTGCTGAAGGAGGTATTGCAAGTGTGAGTTTCTGCATCTGTGGAGATTAGAGCGAGGGTTTTGGGAGCAATGCTGATGCTGACTTGGTACACATCACGATGGGGACGTTTCCAGTGGGGATGCTCTTCCCAGAGTTCTCTGTTAGGCCCCTGAGGCTTCCTACCATGCGTCAGCTGAGCCAGAGAAGAGGATATGCCTACTTAAGTAAGCGACAGGTGGTCCGATGTGAGTGGGCCTGAAGAGAAGGGCCCCTGGCCTGGCCAGTGTCCTGTGTGTCCTGAGTGGGAATGCTTCTCTAAGCAAACAGGAAGAAGGCGGGCAGATCGAATTTCAAGAGTCTTCCAGTTTAAATGCAGATCATTCTAGAACCATTGCCTGTTCTGACACTGGAGTAAAAGTGCTCCCATTGCTCAGACAAGGAACCCTCCAGGAGAAGAAAGTGCCATTTGAGCAGGAAGGGGCCATGGCTTTCTTTGCTTTGATGGTAGTCGTTACATTTCAGAATTCCAGATACATTGTGTCTCGGGGCTGGAAATGGAGTCAGGATAGAACTTGCAGATAACGTTGTACATTCCTCAAGTGCCCACACAACCTCCCTGTTTTCCAAAACCTTTCAGTGTGTAAACACTAGCAGAAGGGACTCCCTTCTACCAGGTAGCAAGAGACAAAGGTTCCCAGGCCAGTCTGCAGGTCTCAGGCCCTAGAGTTTACACAGCCAGATTTTATAGATTACGATGAGTCAAGTGGCTTTGATTTCCACATTTAATAACTCTGAGGCATATGCTTTGAGCACCAGTTAACCTCTTTCTGAGGGGGATCCAGATGGGACAGGGGTGGGAGATCTTAAGCATAGACCTACGTGATTTGACCAGCTCCTGAGAGAGAGAGCTAATGCCTCTCTTACTCTCTCTAGGGTCAGTTGAGAGCCACCAGATCACCCATGAATGTAGTGATTTACCCATTTCCCTGAGAGACTTTTTAAAGTTTCATAATCATACTACTTTACTTTGTCTTCTTGTCTCTTTAAAATACATTGCCACGTATTCACCTTTGAAAGGAGGGGAACCACTATGGTCCGTTTTATGTTGAGTCAAAGAGAAATTTGAGATAAAACAGAAATACTGAGATCTGCATATGAAACTCCACCCCTTCACCCCCAAACACCTTGGTTAAAAAAATATCTTTTTATATATTTTCAAGCAGAGAGAGTTAAGTGTGTGAGCTGAGCATGCCTCTTGCTACTGTATGTGAACTCCAGATGCATATGCCACTTTGTGCAGTTGGCTTTATGTGGGTACTGGGGAATCGAACCAGGCTGGCAGGCTTTGCAAGCAAGCACCTTGAAACACTGAGCCATCTTCCCAGCCCCTCCCTTTTTCAGATTCTGGTATTTTCGGACTAGTTTTACATTGCATAACTGACATCTCTTAACGTCCTTAGAGGATGAGTCCCAGTGAGTTAAAATGGCTCTGCCTAGCACTTAGGACTGCACAAAGCTTTTATACTTGATTGAAGAAGGGGATCACAAATTGTAATCAACTGTAACCATTTGAATTGAATTTCAGTGTGCGAGTTAACCTCACATTAGGAAAAGCCACACTTCTTAAGAGTCATGAGCCAATGCCACCCCCGCCAGCACACATTGAAGGGGCACTCAGAGGTGTCCATCTGTCCAGTCTGTGCCCATGTGAGACCACCAGCTTTCTCCTGCATAATGGGCATGTATGTATGCAAGTGTGTTTACATGTTCATAGGTGTTCACATGTGTGTGCAGATGCCCAGGTTTGTGTGGAGGCCAGAGGTCAAGGTTGGGGGTTTTCTCAGTCATTCTCCACTTTTTCAAACAGGGAGCACAATAATTTGGTTAGACTAGATGGCCAGCACACCCTGGGGATCGTCCTGTGTTCATCTCCCCCGGACTAACCCAGCTTGTACATGGGTGCTGGGGATCCAAACTCAGGCCCTCATCCTTGTATGACAAGATCTTTATCTACCAAGCCGTTTGTCCTGCCCCAGAATGGCATTTTTCTCTCCGTAATATGCATAGGAATCATTTTTTAATTTTAGATCCCTAGACTCAAAGAGCTGAGTTGTTTTAAAAATGATTACATGGGTTAGTTTTGTGTTTTTGTCTTGAGTTTTTTTTATTTTTTTAATTTTAAAACTCTGGACAGCAAGGGCCTTACTTTGGCAATGGTAGAGAGTATTCCAAGTGCCCAGGGAATATTTTTTGAATGACTCTGGCATGTGCAGCACTGCCCTTTCTGCTCCTGAACTTGCAAACATTTCAGGAGGCTGCTTTAGAGAGCTCCAGTCCTACAGACAGACAGGACAGCTGAGCTCCTGACGCCCACCAGCAGCAGCTTTCCTTCCCGAAAGCAGGCCCTGAGCAAGTGCTGACACCCAGCCCGGGCAGCAGATGAGAGACAGGAGCGATGTCCTGGGGTGGGGGCAGGATTAACACAGTGTCCCCAGTGAAGGGCTGAAGGTAGATATGACTGCCCAGGAACATGGCGCCTGGATTTACCCAGGACCCACCTTGCTTGAGATTAGCAGGTACCAACAGGTCAAGTGCCATGGAGGAGTTTGGGAATGTACTAGCAGGAGCAGGTACTCGCTTCTTGTCCAGAGGGAAGGTAGGTGTCAGCCACTCTCCTCAGAGCTGTCCTTAAGCACCTGCTCTGGCTGACAGCATAGGAGACACCAAGACACAGGACCTACTGGAAGATAGTGACCAAGACAGGTGAATCAGGTAACTGTCACCTCACAGCAATGCCGTACCAAAAAGAGACGCAGGATTTTATTTATAGGGTCAACTGTTAACTTTAAAATTTTTTTAATTTTATATATATATATATTTACAAATTATATATATGCAAATTATATGTATATATGTATGTATATATTTGCAAACAGAATGGGTGTGCCAGGGCCTCCAGCCACTTCAAAGCATGTGCCACTTTGTGCATCTGGCTTTGTGTGGGTACAGGGGAATCAAACCTGGGTCATTAGGCTTTGCAGACAAGTGTCTTAACTGCTGAGCCATCTTTCCAGCCTGACTGTTAACTTTTAATAGGCACAGTAGAGAACGTGCCCTGAAGAATTCCAGAAGATTCTGAGCACACCTCTGCACCTCTTTCTGTGTGCAATGACGTTTTATGTTAAAAATGCCGGTCCTTGCTGTGCACTGTGGGCTGGGGACCGCGTGTTGTAATCACGTGTAGCACACAGACTGCAGTGTGTGTAGTGTTATCTGAAGAAGGAAAAGCAACCCCCAATTTCACCATTAAGCCATATCCAGTAATCCGTAGGGCACTGCCAAAACTTTGTAAGACTGATGAGATCTACAACCTAGAGGTACAAAATAAGTAATTTCTAGAGCCGGAAAGGTGACTACATGGTTAAAGGCACTTACTTGCAAAGCCTGGTGGCCTGAGTTCAATTTCCCATTCACCCACACAAACCAGATGCAAAAAGTGGTGCAAGCATCTGGGTTAACAGCTGCAAAAGGCTGGTGCTCACTCTCACACACACACAGGAATACGACTTTTAAAAATAATAATTTTATAAAAAAACTTCAGGAAAAGAAGCAGTTAACGTTAAGCATGAGATGTGTGAAAGTTGAAAATTTCCCAGCCCTTGGAAGCTGGGAAAGCGAGCAGAGAAGTTGGATAGAATTCGCCCTGGAAAGTAGAAAGTATTAGATTTCTGAACCATGAACAATAGCAAACAAGGGAAACAGCAGATGCTTTTCCTAAATGAGTGTGAGCTTCTTGTAGAGTGTATCTTGCAGTGCTTGGGATTCTCGGCCCATACTTCAGCCAGTGGAGTCCCATCCATGTACTCATAGTTCTAGTAAAGACTAGATAACCATCCAGCTGCCCCAGCCTCCTGACTTCCATCCCTGCAGAAATGCCCAGCCCAGGGTGAATCACTTCCCACCATTTATGCTGTAAAAGAAAAGTGAAAACTAACATAAAATTAGAGAATTTGGGCTGGAGAGATGGCTCAGCGGATAAGGCACTTGCCTCCAGTGCCTAAGATCCTGGGTTCAATTCCCCAGGACCCACATAAGCCAGACCCCCCACAAGGTGGTGGCCCTGGTGTGTGCTCTCTCTCTCTCTCTCTCTCTCTCTCTCTCTCTCTGCTTGAAAATGAATAAATAAAATATTTTTAAAAATTTTAGAGAATTTGAGGGTGAAACGAAGATACTGAAATTGCCAGTGGCCATATTCATGGATAGGACTTTAAAGTGATTTTTCAAACAATTATTTTAAGGTCCATTATAAGGTCTAAAGTTCTTGTAGTTTGAAATGTTGGAGTAACTAAAGAAAGTTACAAATCTAAGCTGAGGCCTTTATTAAGAAATGTACATTTTCGGATGTCGTTTTGTGGGACTGGGGATGCCAGCCCTGGTCTCCTATATGTGAGGAAGCCCTACCACTGAGCTAGGCTCTCTGCCTATCTTGTGGTCTCTTGCTTTACATAAAGTTACGAAAAGCAGATAAATGGAAAGAAATATTTTGTTTTCAAAGTGTATCAGTGACTAAAAAAAAAAAACCCACATTGTTTGGCTATAACGCAGTAGATATGCCTCTTAGAAGTGAATACTCTTTTAGTTTTGGGATTTTTCTTTTTTTACTATATTCATCACCTACCCTGACTTTTAAATTTTGAAATTTTCTTTTCAGCCAGTATATATGTGAAATGGGTCAATTGGTAGTTTTTTGTTTTGTTTTTGGTTTCTTGAGGTAGGGTCTCACTCTAGCCCAGGCTGCCCCTGAACTCATGGCCATCCTCTAGGATTAAAGACACGTGCCACCATGTCTGGCAGTTGGCAGTTGTTTGTCATTATTTTTACTCATGGAAACCCTGGTATCACAAGAATATGCTCGCTTCCTTAACATCATTTAGTGTTGTTCCAGGCCTCGTTGTTAGAGATGGATCTCTCCCATTTAGGTCGCCTCTAGAAGTTGGACCTTGATTTACCAAAAAGGGGGTTTCCTATTTTAAGATTAAGTGCCCTGAAACCCTATTAATTTTGAATGAAAACCTGTTACTCTAAATCATGCTTTAAAAGCCTCATGGAACCATAACTGAGACAATTTACAAAGAATTAGAGACTTTGGACTCCGGGAGCATTGCTGAAAAGTAGCTGACTGTGTCTTGCCAGAGACCTTGCACAGATCATTGAAATTTCTGAAGGACTCTGGGAATTTGGCGGACATGGGGGCATCTTCATCTCCAAGAAACAGGTTCTTTCCTGGGACAAGAGGAGTTGCACACACATCAGAGCCTCTGAGGTGACCCAGAGGTGGCTGTCGCCCCTGGTAGCTTCTCTCTCTCTCTCTCTCTCTCTCTCTCTCTCTCTCTCTCTCTCTCTCTCTCTCTCTCTCTCTCTCTCCTCTCTCTCTCCCTCTCGTGTGTGTATGTGTGTGTATGCATGCACACACTGTGTGGAATGTGTGGTGGACTGAAGACCGTCATGCTAGGAGGAGCTTGGGAGTGATCGGAATGTATTTCTGCTCATCTCCTGGTGCAGTATTTTGAATGGCAGGAGGAAGGAGATGGTCATATTATTCTGACTCATGTAATAATAATATTTATTCAAACCTTTTCTGAAAGCTCCGTTTGTGACTCATGGAATTCTGTTGTTGCTTGAACAAATGGGCAGGACTTTCCAGGTCGGCCCTTCTTGAGACCAAAACATGACTAGAGCGAACTTTCTGGTAGATAAGGCAGGAGACATTCATTGAAAAACTCCAGGGAGCTCCAGGCATGTCCCAGACTCGGGGCCCAGCAGTGAGCAAACCAAAGGAAACTCCTGTCTTCATGCAGCCTGCGTTCACCAAGTAGGGACACAGGTGGGCAGAGGGAATGTAAGAATCCATCCGGGCGAACATGACGAGGTTCAGAGAGTGGCCAGGAAGGGCCTGTGGAGTAAAGCCAGTGAACAGTTGGCACGAGGTGGTCAGAGCCATCCTAGGAAGATGCAGAGGATGTCAAGTGTGCCCAGAGAGGGGGAGGAACAGGGCTGGAGGACAGCTCAGTCTGCAGAACCTCGTAGGCACGAGGATGTGAGTTTGGTCCCCAGAACCCACACAAAAATGCCAGGCATGGTGGCTCACCCTGGTGGTCCCAGCACTGGGGAGGAGGAGACAGAAAGATCCTGAGGCTCTCTGGCCAGCCAGCCTAGTCTAATACCCTATCTCAAAAATAAATCAAAAGATAAATGGCTCTCCGGATTGCCCTCTGGCTTCCATTTGCA
>PVHP010035074.1:0-18681 GCA_004024765.1 Zapus hudsonius | reverse complement strand
GATTGACTCCCCCAGGCCCAGGCTCCTTCATTGCATGATTGCTCCTTTCTTGGTTTGCTGTTCTCTCGCAGTAGGAACCGTATCCAGCCTATTCATGGTCGCAGACTATGTTTCATGCCAATGGTCTGTTCACTCCAGTTATCGCAAATCAGCTTCCCCTGGCAGCTTGTGCATTGCCTTCCAGCCCTTCACTAACTGCTCTCTGGGGGTTGGTTAATATTTTAGCTTCAAAGAATCAACTTTTGAGGGATGGAGAGATGGCTCAAAGGACAAGACACCTGCAAAGCCTGCTGGTCCAGGCTCAATTTCCCAGACATCCACGTAAAGCAGAAAGGTATTCATTTGCAGTGACAAGAGAATCTGTTGCACTCCCTACCCCCAGACACACACCCAAATCTTTGTCTCATCATTTTTTTTTTGTTTCGATTTCATTACTTCTAACCTAACCTTGATTATTTCATTTCACTTTTTGCTTTTGGATTTGGTTTGTTCTTACTTTTCAAAAGCTTTCAGTGTATCATTTAGTTATTTATTTGGATATCTCTTGATTTTTGCACTATAGGCACTTAGTGCTATAAACTTCTCTCCTTAGGCTGCATTCATTGTGTCTCAAAGGTCTTGATTTATTCTGTTTTCATTTCCTTTCAGGAAATTTTTGATTTTCTCCTTAATTTCTTAAATGACAAATCCATTGTTAAGTAGTGTGTAGTTTAATCTTCAGGAGTTTGTGTATTTTATGCAATTTTTTCTTGTTAACTTCTAGCTTTATCACATTGTAGTAAGACAAAATACAAAGACTTGATTCAATTTTTCTAAACTTGACACTTGCTTTGTGTCTTAATATGTAATCTCATTTAGATAAAGATCCATGGGTGTCATAAAAGGATGGGTGTTTTGTAACATTTGGATTGAATGTTCTGCAAATGTCTGTTAAGTCCATTTGAACTGTAACATCATTTAATGCCATTGTTCCTGGGTTTATGTTTTGACTAGATGAACTGTCTCTTAGTAATAGAGAGGCACTGAAGTCATCAGCTATTATTGTGTTGAAATTTATCTCTGAATTTATACCTAGTAGAATTTGTTTTACAAAATTATGTGCACCTGCACTTGGTACATATATGTTTAGAATTATAATATTCTCTTGATAGATTGTTCCCCTGATTTGTATGAATTTACTTTCTTTATCTCTTCTGATTATTTTGATTGAAGTCTATTTTGTCAGATATTAAAATAGCAACACCTGCTTGTTTTCTGATTTCCTTTGCTTGGGATAACTTTTTTAATCCTTTTAAGCTAAGGTAGTGTCTGACTTTGATGGTAAGTTGTATTTATTGAAGACAACAAAATGATGGATCACATATAATGATCCAGATTGTTAGTCTCTGTCTTTTTGTGTCTTTTAATTGGATAGTGTAGACCATTAATATTAGTTATTATTAAAAAGTGTGAGTTCCGATGGAAATTCTGTTTGTATACACCTCGAGCCTTGGACAAGCAAGAACAAACCAAACCCAAAAGCCCTAGACAAAATGATATAATTAAGATCAGTGCATCCATCAATAAAATAAGAAAAACACAATCAATACAAACAACTGGTGAAATAAAGCATCAGTTCTTCAACAAGTCCAACAAGATTAAGAAACCTGTAGCCAAATTAAGCAAAAAGAAAAAAAAAGAGAAAGGACCCAAAATAAACCAGAAGATTAGAGATGTAAAATAAATTACAACATATATCACTGAAATTGAAAGAATCCTAAGGACACACTTCAAAAACTTATATTCTACCAAAGCGAAAAGTCTAAAAAATGAAGAATTTCTAGATGTATATCACCTACCCAAATTAAACCGAGATGAGATAAATAATTTAAATGGATCTATAATAAGGAATGTGATTGAAGCGGTAATAAAAATAACTCTCAACCCAAATAAATCCAATTCTTGACAGGTTTACTGCAGAATTATATCAGACCTTTAAAGAAGAGCTAAAACCACTGTATTTCAGATGATTCCACTAAACAGAAAAGGAAGGAAACTCCCTAACTCTTATTTACAAAGCCAGCATTACACTAAAAACAAAACCAGATAGTGTCACAACAACAAAATTCTCCATCGTCTCTCCCATATTCCAACTACTCAGATCCTAATTTTATATTCTAACTTCTATTTTTTGATTTGCATTCAATTTGGAATAAGAGCCAGTAGATTCCAGGATGTTAGAGAGGAGACACTGTGAGGGAGAGGCAGACTAGGGCTTAAGGTGAGGGCATAGTAGTCATGTAGTTGTGTAAGTACTTGGGGTAGAGTATTGGTAGCAGAAAGACTGAGGAGAGGTGGAGGGAAGGGAATGGAGGAGAGGAGAGAGAAGGGGAAGACTTAGCTAAAACTAAGGAAGTTGTGAAAAAAAGCCCTAAGATTCCACTTGTTTTTTAGCTGTTAAAATATATTTAGAATTGAGAGGGGAGAGAGAGGGGGGGAGAGGGAGAGGGAGAGGGAGAAGGAGAGAGGGAGAGGGATATATATATATATATATATATATATATATATATATATATATTTATATATATATATATATATATTTATATATATATATATATATAGAGAGAGAGAGAACTTGAGATTGGGCAAAAGCTTCCTGTGAAAGTGGGCAGTGCTACTCTCTGAAGATACAGGTTATTTCAGGAAAATCCCCAAGCCAGTGGTGGGAACCCTCCCAGTGAGTTGTTGATCATAGAAGCCTCTGAAGTCCTTGAAATAATACTGGCTATTGCCAAGGTTCTTGATTGCCCCCCAGAACTAGATCCATAACTGGATGGTGAGATCTTATTGATGAAAACACCACATGTGGCTGAAATTCAACTCTAACTGAGCTGGAAGCCTCCACTGATGGCAAGCTATCATAGTGTGGGACAGTGTTACGCAGCTCTGCTGGGGAGGAAAAGGCATCAACAATCTTACTCGACAGTGAATACACTGTTTTTACACAACAGACCACTCAAGCAAGGCATACCAACTGGTGCAATAGTGTTGAGACCATTATATGGATAGCCAACTCCTTTTTGATTGGATCTGAAGTCCACAGCATGGAAGGGAATTCATATCTGGTACTAAATACCTAATTAAAAGGCTATGGATGAAAAGATCATAAATGTAAAGGAGCTCTTCTCTATGATCGTTTATAAAAAGATCATAAAAGATCCTGCCCCTTATTTGAACATTTTGTATTCTCAGATATCTCATGTTTTCTTTAACTTCTCATTCTCAGCAGGGATTAACTCACCCCTTTTAATAATAACTTTAATATTAATGGTCTACACTCCCCAATCAAAAGATATGAAAAGACAGAGACTAACAATCTGGATCATTATATATGATCCATCATTTTGTTGTCTTCAATAATTTCCTTAGGTTGGAAAGCTACTACTGTTGTTTGAATAAGTGGATATGATAGACTCATGAAATTGCCCCCCTACATTTTTATATTTTGTTTTTGCCTATAGGTTAGTGCTGTTCTCACTGTTGGCCAGACAAACTTCTTTTTGCAAAAGTGGTAGATAATTAGGTGACTCAAAACTCACCAAAGGGCTGAGAATAAGTGGCTGTTGAGTGCTCAGAGATAAATGAATATCTCTATCACCCTCTTCAAAATTGTGGAAGAGGAGAATATAATGTAAGAGCTAGAGTGTGGGAAGAAGTCCTTTGGAGCTCTATCTTCCAGGCATGAAGTGTCTGTCACATTCATGACCTCTTAAAACTGTCTGCTGTCATGACCTCCACAGAACTGCACAATACTGGGCCCATCAATATTTCTCATTGATAATGGAGGGAGTTAAAAAGAAACATCACAATAATAAGAAACATCAAAATAGAGGAGGGACTTTTTGAAAGAAGGAAGGGTTCAATGAAAGGGAAGGAAGCTAGTGGGAATGAATTGTGACTAAATTACATTATGTTTATTCATAAAAACCATTCATACAAAGTTTTAAAAATGTTTATTTATGAGAGCGCTTGCCGCTGCAAATGATCTCCAGATACATGAGCCCACCACTTTGTACATTTGACCCTTAGCTGCTGAGTCATCTTGTCAGCCCCCAATAAAAGTTTTTTTTTAATAATAAATTGCATATCTGCAAACTACTAATACAAGGTCCAAAATAAATATTTAAATGTTGTGGTTGACAATGTCAACCAGAATGTAAAAATATAGGGATATAAATGATAAAATATGTGCAAGGCTTCTATATATATATTTTAAAATATATATTTATTGTCCATAATGAGTTACATTACTTAGTGGGCCAACAATGCGTTGTTATCCTGAATTCCCCAATTCCCCCCCTCCCCATCCCTGATCAGTTGTATATCCTCCTCCGTGGGCTGTCTGTATTAGTCCTTGTGGCAAGGGATCCTGGATATCCTAGTACTCAGCCCATTTCTCCTGGCCCAAGTGTGTTGTTACTGATGGGTGCCATGCCTCCGGACAGTCTCCCCCACCACGGCTCTCACAATCTTTCCGCCCCCTCTTCCGCTAAGTTCCCTGAGTCGTGGTGGGTGAGTAATAAGGCTGCTTTAATGTTGTGAGCTTAGGGGTCCTTGTGTCGAAAATCCTTGTTTTTTGTCTCAATGGCCTATCCTGTGTTGATTGAATGACTGTGGTTATAGGTCCCTTGTTGATCTGTCATTGTCTGCTGGGTTCCCTATGGATCCTCCCCGATATGACTGTGGTGGCTCCTCTCTTGCCAGGATCTCAGCCATCGGCCTACGGTTGGTTGGTAGGGTTAGATATTTAAAGGCACAATCTATTGCTGAATTTTTTTTTAATGTGAAGCAGCTCTTCTCTATTTTCTGTTGCAGGGAACATATGGCACTAAGTGGGGACACCTTGGGTTGCCACACCTGGGGTAGGGAGGTGAGAGATATGCTATTGTTTGGCATCTCATGTATAGAAGCCACAGATACAACTAAACATGCAGTGACACATAGAATAGCTGTCCACAACAAAGAACTGTGATCTGAAGTGCCAGTGTACCATTGAGAAACCCTCACCTGATGAAGAAGTCAGTATTCTCAATGTGTCAGGAGACTCAATACGGGTAGGATGTCAGCTCTGGACATTTTGATCCAGTCTCAATGATATTTCCAGAAGGTTTTATTTGCATAATACATATTAACAAATTATTCTAAAATTCATATGAAAACACAAAGATCCAAAAGCCCCCCCCCAAAAAAAAAAGAAAAGAAAGAAAGAAAAAGAATGACAACTTGGATAACCTAACATGTGAAGTCTCTTATATAAAACTACAATCATCCAGACAGAGCACAACCCTTAGAATGGCTAAGTGTGGAGCTGACCCAAAAAAGTAATCAAAGGGACCAGAGTAGAGATGCAGGCTCACATGTATGGATAACTGATTCTCAACAAGGATTCAAGTGCATTCAATGAAGGAAGGATTGTTGCGATCTCATGCTATATGCAAATGTTAACTCAACTAACATAAATCTAAATGTGATAGCTAAAACTATAAAACTTCTAGTAAAAGACACAAGAAAAATATTGTGTCTTTTGTCTAATCAAATACTTCCTAGGTGCAATTTTAAATTAGTGAATCACAAGAGAAAAAAAACAGAACACTGAAATGAAAGAATGTTTAACAGATTAAAAATTAAAATATTGAGGTTGGCTGGGGAGAGCATATATCTGTAAAGGATTTGTACTCTATATATAAAGTACGCTCAAAACATAATTAAATTACAAGCCAATTAAAATAGAAGATTAAAAAATACCTTTTCTTTATGTTAGAAGAAGAGTCTATGGTGGTTTCAATCAGATGTCCCATAGAAACTCATGTTTTGACTGCCTGATCCCCAGCTGGTAGCAATTTGGAAGGTGGAGCCTTGCTAGAGAAGATGTTTGGGGGGGGGGGTGCGCTTAGGGGTTATTGCATAGCAAGCTACCCCTTGTCAGAGTCCAGCTCTCTCTCTGTTACTTTCCACCTGTTGTGGTGAGGAAGGGATGCCCAGCCTCTGCTCTACCATCTTTTTCCTGCTATCATGAAGCTTCCCCATGAGACTGTAAGCCACAATAAACCCTTCCCTCCTCCCATCAGCTATTTTTGATCTGGTGTTCTGTCTGAACAACACGAAGGTAACTAGAACAGAATCAAAAAGTGAAAACAACCCAAATATCTATCTGGATGAATGACAAGCAAATTATGGCATGTATATGTGATGGAATACTGCTGAGCAACCACAATGTAGAGCCTACTGATGTACACAACAGGGAGGAAGAATCATGCCGATAGATTCAGGAAACACGCATGCTGCTTGACTCCATTTGTATAAAGTCTAGACAATTCGGGTAAACATTGAGTGCAGCACAATTGAAAAGCCATTGGTTATTGCCTGGAATGGAGCAGGAGTGGTGGAGAGTAAGGTCACAATTTAGATTGTGATGATGGTCTCACATGTGACTTTTACTAAACTATATATTTTAACTATATGCAGTTTTATTATCACTTATAGTTCAAAAGATGCTACTCAAACTATGAAATGTGAAAAGATAAATCTCCCTGAATATATAGCTGAGAGACAATCCCTTTCTCAGATAAAACAGCAAGAAGCCTAGACCAGAACAGAAACATTACACATGAAGAATAGTTACAGCCTGAACTAGTGCTGAGGTTTGCTCCTCACATGGCATTGTGTGGAGTGGAGGGTATTGGGTGGAAGCTGACTCATGGGAACATAGCCTTCAGGAGTGGATTATGTTTTACTCCCAGGAATGTAATAAATTCCCGTGTAGTCTGTCCCACTTTTTCTTTCCACAGTGCTCGTTTCCCCTTCTATTTTTTTTCCTGTCATGAGTTGAAGAAAGGTGTAGCCACACACCACCACTGGGATTGACCAATATCCAGAATCATGAAGCAAAATGGGTCACTTGTTTTTAAAACCAACTGTCTAGTCTTGGATATTACATTATAGCAACCAAAAACTGACAAAGACAAAAATCAAACCATTGTGTACAAAATCTGACCAGTAGCTCTGAGAAAAGACAGAGATACTTTTTCTTTAAAATTAAAGAAAATTATTCAAAGATAAGAGCTACAGACTTTTTAGATCAACGCTTACTACTAAGATCCACTTAATCAAGTAGATTTATACTAAGTACACCTTTTGAAATACTGATGGATATCATAGATGCTCTCTTGAGTTGTGTAGGGGTGGAGTAAGATTGTGTGGCATCAAAATTATTAACCCAGTATCACTGCATGATGAAATACAGAAGCAGTCATCTCAGAGTTCCAGGGATTCCTTTCCAATCACAAGCCAATGTTTATGTAAGTTTCAGTTAAATATAAGGATAAGGGGAAAATGTAAGATGTGTACCAAGCCTAAAATCCTTCTGTCATAATCCTAGAGAAGACTCAATGCAAATGTTTTCCTGGGATAATCTTTGAGTATAAACTGAAGTGAGATGAGGGAGAAAGCCGGGAAAAAGAAAGCTGGGGGCTGAAATACATTATGGAATTTGTCTAGAGCTCTAATGGAATGAAATAATAGAGCAAGAGTTCTGTCAGAAACCCTCAAAACAACCAGATGTAGTTTAGATGTTAAGTGACAGCACCACAAAGCTGTCTTCATGAAGGAAATTGGAAAATAATCCTCAAAAAAGTGATGGATAACATTAGATATAGTCAAGAAAGCATGTAATTATTTCTTCGTTAAGGAAAAAAAAAGGATGAGGCTGGGAAGATGATGCAGCCAGTTAAAGGTGCTTGCTTGTGAAGCCTTCTGGCAGCCTGGGTTCAAATCCCCAGCCATCCACATAAATCAGATATAAAAAGTGGCACAAACCTCTTGTGCTCATATTCTGTAACAACAGGCTGCAATGTGCCCATACACAAATACTGACACATAAATAAGTTAATTTTTAAAAAAGGATGTATATTGGGCATAGTAGTGAATGTCAGGAGAATTGTGAATTTCAGGCCAGCCTGGGCTATAAAGTGAGTTCCATGCCAGCCAGCAGAACTCACAAGGAGGCACTGTCTCAAATCAAGAAAGGGGGGAAAATGGTAGGAAGCAAAGAGAAAGGAGGGAGGGAGGAAAAGGATAGGAAGAAAGTAGAAATTAAGGACACCAGAATGGATATTTGTGGTCAAAGGGAGGAATTAATCCTAGGAGAATCCTGCATAAGACTGTCCTGTGGTTTGCACCATCTGGAGGAATGTGAAAGGAAGTAATCCATCCCACCTGGACCTTAGGCATATCCCCTCAAATAGCCCTAGGAGGAGCCAGTGTACTTATAAAGGTGTAAAGAACCCCAAGCTTTGTTTACTATGCTTTAAATGATATTTTTATTTTTAACAACATCAAGGCATTAATTGGTTTTCCACTTTTAACTTATGAGTAAAATCCTGTAGGATCACATACAGTTGGGGCATGCAGTATGGAAGCTCCTGTTTGTCATAGAGGAGCAGCTATAACACAATCTTTCCTCATGTCCCCATATCACTTTCTAAGCAAGACTACATGATTTATTTCTTTTTTGTTTCTTTCTGTTCTTCTGTTGTTATATAGTTAATGGTAGCACTAACCCTTCAACTGGACTTACAAGGTATAGTTCAATGGTTGATTTTTCATTAGTTTTTGACCTTCAGGTTAGATCTATAAACACCAAATTACATACTGGCTTTCTGTGACTGCAGGCAGCATATAGATATTTTCAAATATAGCATAAATTTACAATTTTAACTAACAGAAAATGGGAGGCAGAGAAGGAGAAAGAGAAACACCTGACTCAGAAGGATGCATTCATCTCTATCTAAAAAAGGAGTGATGGTTTATGCATAACTATTCAATGCAGACAAAATATGGAACAACTTGGGTGCCCACCAATAAATGGATGGATAAAGAAAGTGTGGTCTAATATACTTTTATGGCACAATTTCTCCTTAAAAGACTGAAGTCCTGTCCTTTGCAACACATTGGATGAACTGGATGGAGGACATTCTGTTAAATGAAGTAAGCCAGGCCTAACTTATCATATGTTCTCTCTCACATGTGGAGCCTAAAAGAGATGATCTCAAGGTGGAAGAAAGTAGAATAGTGATTACTAAAGTCTAGGCAGGGTGGTAGAAAATGGAGGTTGGGTAACTTGTGTGAAAACACAAGTTCCAGCGCTGGGCAGTACTGACTTATTCCATACTTTGTGAAGTGCTAGGACAGAGGAGCCTCGAGCCCTAAACATAAAGAAAAGTTGAAGCGATGAAGATGCTAAAACCTTCATTTGATCAACATTGTATACATGGATTGAAATGTGCATTTGTGATCCACAAATACATGCGATTTTTGCATATTAAAAACAAATTGAAAAAAAAGAAAAATAAAAGCCAGTGATTCAGTAGACAAATACCAAAACCTAATTAAACAAGAAATGGAGTTTTAAGTTGCAATGACATTATTTTAGTCATCCAGCAATGAGGTCCACTAAATTTCTATCTGTTTCAAGATGCACATAGCCTCTTCCTACATACTGTGCTCTTATCTCAATGTGCTGTTTCTTTCTTTCCTTCTTTCTTTCCTTCTTTCTTTCCTTCTTTCTTTCCTTCTTTCCTTCTTTCTTTCTTTCTTCTTTTTTTCTTTCTCTAATACTGGGGATTGAACCTAGGGTCCCATGCATGCACTGAGCCATACCCCTGGCTGCAGTCTCCTATCTTGCTAGCTGATTCTAAGTTGAACCTCTTTAGCTAAAAAGCAAGGGCTATGCAGTGAGTCCTTCCACACCAGGAATACCTCAGTCAGTAATAACTGCTGCTTTAGTCCTACATAGGGCTAACTACATCTTTTGGTTGATCTTTGAGGTTCAAAGTTTCCATTTCAAGGAAGGTGAAAACCCCCTACCCCCTACCGTCTTAGCCTTCCCTATCTTCTAGTTAAAGGGAAGTCAGAGCAGTGTAACAGCCACATGTACACAAGCACTATGGAAGCAGATAGGGCGGGGCTCTCTGGTGTGACTGGACCCCAGATAGAAACCATAATCACTACAGGGAGACCTCTTTCCTGGGGTTTGCACTGGGTCTACAGCCTCTCTTGAGACCGAGAGAGGTGCTACAGTATAATTCATTCATCCACTCATCTAGTCATTCATTTGTGTGTTCATTCACAACACTTTTTACTTTCCCACTGGAAAAGTAGCAAGGGAATTTACCTTCTAATACTAAATAACTGAAAAGGGGGTTGAGAGCCATCTTAACCACTGGTGTATAGATTAGGTCACTGACCTTTAATATGAAAATATTTATATCTTAAAACTCTAAAAGACAAGAACAAATTGGAACCCATGTGTCTAGATGTTCTTTGAAATCCAGAATTTTGAACTAAATTGTGATTTCTTTTTTTTTTTTTAAAGAAACAGGTTGGCTAGTCTGTCAAGGTTTTATATTCAGAATAACCCAAATGATATGATCATGTGCAACTAAAAAAGACTAGAAAAAAATAACCACAACATTTCAACAATATTCAACAATAGATAGTAAAGGAAGAAAAAAACAGTCTTCACATTTAAGTCAGTTAGTCCTTTTTTAATAAATTTGAATTCATTCAACAAGTTTCATATTGTGTCTGTCACTCAATTTTGCTGTTTTTTCATGTCAAATAATACCAAAAAATTACATCAATGTGCTTAAGCAAAACCGGGTTTAAATTTATCTTTACAATGAAATGAACTTGACATGGGTTTTGAATATGACAGCAATTGCCTATTCCTACTAGAACAATCCTGTACTTACCTTGAACACACTTACTGACTTGTAAAGTGGAAAAATGAATCACAAATGACATGTTCACGGGTGGTCCCTAGGAGAGGTGTGGTGTGTGAGCCACTATGGGAGGTTGTTGTGTACCCAGGTGATGGGAATTTAGTATTTCAGGAAAACATGGCACCTTTCAATGCAGAGGAAGAGGTAATCAGTCCAAGGCACACTAACTAGTGTCCTGGGAAATTTAATCACCTGGGCAGCTCTTGCCCCATGAGTCAATGTTACTCTGGTGAACAGCTTGGCTTGCATAAAGATCAGAGCCATCCTCGATTCCAAGAGTAACGAAATATCTCACCAGTTGTTCAGCTGGCTTCCATCAAATGGCCAGAGATAGGAACTTGTTTTCAGGTGGAGGGTTAAAATAAGATATTATGGAAGGTTTATACTTTGAAGCCGGGAGATTTGAAGTTAGACACATATTTTCAGAATGTTTCTATGTGGAACAAACCCCCACAGCCTATTAGATGTCCAACATGAACACTGACACCTGCATGTACCTGTCCCCTTACACCAGTCCCAAGTGTGTTTGGTATCACCCCTGAGATGATCTCGTTGGTCAAAATGTCAGTTCTAGATTTGAACAGGAGAGAAGTGCTTGTGATGGAGCAACTGAAGATGGCCCAGTTCCTGTCCTGGCATTGAAACACATGAAACTGCAGATGGACCTTTAAACCTAGTAAGAATGCCTCAATGCTTTCTAGTTCATCTGAGACTTAAGGGGGAAATGAGTGGGTTGTGGTCTAACAGCATCACCCCTCACCAGTTCTGAGGTCAGTAAGGAGATCTCTGTTGGGTTAGTCTTTCTCTGAAAGGATTTATGTAGGAGGGTGCTGGGCCCATCACAGGCACAGCTATATATGTAATCATGAATGGCCACACAGATGGCTGAGTATTCACAGCCCTCCATGAAGCATTGGAAAGACAGAGCTACTGAGAAAATGCACAGTTTATAACACTGAGTTGTTGAAAGAGGAATCTCTTTAGAAACCCAAATTAAACCTTTGTGTCTTTACTCCGGAGGTCTGGGCATGTTAAAGCCACCTCTTAAGAGGTCCCTGCCTTGGAATCCTTGCTCACTGGTTCTACCTACTACTGTGGAGTAATGAGGTCATTTCAGATTCCACTCTTAAATATGGAGAAGCTATAAAATAATTTTATTTGAAGAAAAGTAATTTTCTTCTGAAATGGAATAAAGCAAACACATACCCAAGGATCTTAAAAAGATTTTTTCTTTTTACAGAATACACGTATGTATTTGTGTGTGCATGTGTGTTTAGTTACAAATACTACCTATATTATAGCTATTATGTTAACATCATTGCAGTGTCTACAAAGTTGTGGATCCCAGTCTTGGTGCCAAATGCATATAAAAAGCTCAAAAGCTATTATGACTAAACCATGCAAATTTATATCCAGAAAACCTCAGGAAGTAGACTGCTGCTCTTCTGAGCCTTGTGGGCTCTCCGCTTTTGAAATTTGCATATCTCAACTATGCATTGAAAAGTTTTGAGTCTTTTTTTCTCCCAGAAATAATTAATGTCACAGTTCTGGATAGTATGGATTATTGACCAATGACTGCATGTGTCCACGTTCACTTGTGTTTTGGGGTCCCTCTTCCACATGTGGACCTCACTTCTTGAATTACTGGATACACAAAAGATACCTGAAGTATTGAAAGGGATAAGGTCTTTGCAAATGTCTTTTTTTCTTTTACATGTTAACAATGATAAGGCCACGTACAAGATTTTTCCCAATCCTTTTTACTTTTAGGATCCTCCCATTGTTATTCACGAGAAAAAAAAAATCTTAGAGAAAAGCCAGAGACCAAATATCACTGGCTTGTCTTCAGGTAAAGATAAACAGCAGTAACTGGGAGAAGATGCAGAAGATAGGAATGAAGGCAAGAAAAAGGCAAAAAAAAAAAAAAAAGAATAAAAATTTAAAAGGTAATTGCCTCTAGCATCAGATTTGTGGATTGTGTTTTTATTTTCTGGTGGGTTTTGAACTGTAATAAACTCCCACAAGTTAAAGGTTACTGTGGCCACCCAAGGCAAATCAAGTAATGTCAGTCCATGGGGACAGTCCATCCCGCATGCATCCTCGGGAGAAAGACGATACCAGCCCTTCCAGGCCAGCCCAGAGTCTGGTCATTCATTTTGGACAGAATAGAGAAGGTGAGGCAAATATGGTGTTTTGGGAAAAGTATTAATTTAGCAGTTCTTTCCTGCATATTTTACTTTTTATTTTGTCCTCCAAATGCTTCACTGTGACACTTGTTTGCACAACTGTAGTCATTTCAGTTTATGGATGCCTGTGATAGAAATATTGTTTACAAAAAATATATCATCTTTTTTTTCTTTAGAAAGAGCTCATCTAAATAGTAAGTTAAGGTTGCGTCTATGAAACCGGTGCACCTTGTCTTGTTTCTACGAGCTTTAAAAAGTCCAAATCCTGATGAGGCTGTGGATCAGAAGGAACCAAAAGTGACTGTGGGCAGCTTGCCCTCTTTGCCTCAGAGAACGATCATAGGTTGTTGTGTGATGCGTGGTGTGTACTGGTCATGTTCCTGCAGAATTCTAATGAGACTAGTAGTTGGATGTGCTTATGACATATATCAGATACAGAAAGAAAGGCATGAGGATGTTTTTGTAAGTTTCTGAAAGCGAACATTAGAAGTACTTTAGAGTCAATCTTAATTCTAGATAACAGAAAGTAGTTACATCACATAATGAAAAATATGACATCGCATGCTGCCATGATAGCAAGCATAAGAAACAAAATTTAGATAAATATACATATGTATGCATATTATGCAAATATATTTTATATTAACATACAATGTTATAAGAATGGTAACATAACTGCAAGGGGGAAAGATCATTCTGGTGGTTTTACCTTAGAGTGACAAAGAACCTGAGACGTCTATGCTTCACTCAGAGAGCAGGCCTAGAAATTCTGGACCAGATGTATAGCACGTTTTCAGTGACAGAATGTCATGGTCACATGCCACTGTGTTCCCACATGACAGTTAGGCTGGATCCACTCCAAGTGAACAGAAAAGCCCCACATGCACTAGACAGTGGAGTCCTTACAACGGGACGTCATTCACTCCAGATGGGTTCTCAAAAGATGGACATTCAGACATCAAGGCGGGATCTATCTACATGTAAGACAACAGGTAAGTGCTGTCAGCCACTCACCTCATTTGCTAACAGCCGACCCAGTACAGAGAAATTACACCTGATGGCAACAAGCCCATCACCAGAAAGGCCAAGCGGCCACTGCTTGGCAAACGAGAGGGTATGACATGAGAGACTACCACTGGAAGAGTTCCCAAAGATCAACTAAGAATTTCTTTCTGAGTTCTAAATGAAAACATCTAACTTATGATAATAAAAGACACACTTTGGGATGACATTGTATTTCACGCCCTCATTCTCAAGGCATAATATTTAAATACTTGTCCCTTTCAATTAAAAAAGAAAAAAAAACTATGACCTTCTTTAATATGCATCCTGTGTTAAATTGTCCATAGCTGCAAAATGTATGTATGTATGCGTATTTGTTTTACATACACATGGGTACTCACACCCCTGTGTATAAACATATATGCATACATCCTCATATACACGTGTATTTTATATATATGCTGAGAAAGTTCACATATATATACAATTGCGTATGTATATATGTGTGTATGTGCGTGTGTGTGTGTGTGTGTGTGTGTGTGTGTGTGTACAGGTATAAAAAGTTGACAGGCAGGGTAATATTTCACTCAGTGTTAAATGAAGTCTTTGAAAAATCAAGTACAGTCACTCAGTTAACATAGTACAGCCAGTAAACTAAGTTGAAAAGAGAAAAGGTGAATGGAAACACGATCCTGGACCATCTGTCTATGGCATTCACATCGGTTAGATCAGGGATTTTGATTTTAAGCTGGGAAGACCTCCTCCGTAGGTGGGTCTTCTTGTGCGGGATGCTTCTGTCTCCCATGTATCGCCCATGCCCTTCCCTGGGCATGCTCTGTTTCCTGTACTGGATTCCTGAGTTGTCAAAGGATATTGCTGAATTCCTGGTGTCACCAACACTGCCTGCAACCTCGTTCATTTCATTGTGAACCTCCAGTGATGTTAAGAGAATGTTTCCATGAGCATCCACCTAGGGGAAGAAAATACATACCCATAAATCTAATTTTTCAAATACAAACCTGGGCCAGAAAGGTGCTACACAATTATGTCACATATTATTACTGGTAATAGTAATTCTGTTAACTTTTACACATTTGGCTACTAAGCTGGTAGTTTAACCTTATCGCTTTTCATTTATAGTCATGCCCCACTCAGATGGTTCTGTGACAATCTAATACCATCTATTCTGTTCCCTGGAGTGCCCTCTAAGACCTGAAGGTCTAAGAGACTTAATTTCCTTGATTTAAAAGTTCTCCCATAAGAACTTAGAAAAAACAAGATGAGAAGAGCTTGTACATGTTGAAATTTCACATTAAAGATACTTGTCCTTACTGAAGAGAAAATGAAAGTACAAATAAATGCTTTTCAAGATGTTAATTTAGGGACTGGGCAGATGGCTCAGCAGTTAAAAGTGCTTGCTTGCAAGGTCTGCCAGTCTGGGTTCAGTGCCCAAGGCACACATGTAAGCTGGTTGTCTGTTATTAATTTGCAATGGCCAGATGCCCTGGTACAGATCCCCCACCCCATGTGCAAATAAATAAATATTTTAATAAAAACATGTTAACTTAGGTGTTATGACAGGATTCTCCTCTTTCCATTGTCACAGGTCAACATGCACTATCGTGACTAGGTAATCTCTCACAGGGGCAGAGGATGAGTACAGTACATAAGACATTGTGGCATGAATAACTGGATTATAATTATAATAGTGATAACAGAGCATATGACTATAATTATTCAATTTTATTATTATGCACCATTTCTAGTCTCTTACTGTGCCTAAATGTATAACTTAAGCTTTGTCGTAGGCATGTGTGTAGGAAAAGTATAGTGTACATCACATTCAGCACCACCCATGGTCAAGGTATCCACAGGGGGGCTTCTTGGGAATTCAGCTTGCCCTTTCCCTTTTCATTTATCCTTTTGAGTTCTAGGATTAGACCCTGGAGCAGCCTATCTAACTATGTGTTCTTCCTCTGGGGTACACCCCAGCCTGAAGTCCCTTTTTTCTATGATGTAAGATTGTCAAATTATTTTAGGTAAGCAAGTGAGTAGCTCTGTGATAGCAGGACATTTGTGATGACTTTGATGGGGGAGATACATACACGTTCCCAAGCAGGAATCCTGTTCTTCTAAGGGACAGATTATAGTAAATTAAAAGTCCCTGTCTACATGGAACCTAATTTTCAAATTATAATCTTTTATTCTGTGCTAAATTTTAGTTTTGCCTTTATAAGATGTATGTTTTGTACTCTTCCATGGGCTTTTCAAAAGACCTTTCAATGATTTGGGGTCTCTGTGGTGGACATCCCTAGTAGAAAGATGAGATTCTAACCTCTCTCTGAGAAATATTAACCCTACCTTGTCCTCCTTAGTTGGTGCTCCACTGTTCGCCGTGCACTGGCTCCATCCACCATGCTCTATGTCCTCCCATTTATTTCCCTTGGCCTTTCTTTGTTCTCCTGGAACATGTACCCTTTAATTTAGCACTAGGTAATGTGTAATGGCTCCCTCCATGATGTAACTCATTCTATGGAGGAATAATTTAATGGCATATTAATGTGAATCTAACCTTTCAGTTAACCCTCAATTTTATTAAAGCCTACATAAGCATGTGGCAAGGTGGGCAGAGAGGACTCCTGGCTTTTAACTAGAAAGAGGCAGAGGTTTGTGTGAAGCTCTGGGCAGGGTGAGGATCCTGGGCAATGCTGGCCACAGACTCCAAGGTAGCAAAGGAGCAGGTCTACTCAGGTGCTTTGTGCTTGAGAGCACCTCTCATAGTTGTTTACACCATGTCCCAAGAACCAGTCTTATGTGCCAGAGCCTGGTCACATAGGGACTCTAGCTGTATTGAGAGTAGAGTTCAAGAGAGGATACTAGCTTGATTTTCTGGGTAGACTCAATCACATGAGTTTTCTCAATGTAGTAGAAAACTTTTCTACCAAGAAGCAGAAAATAACGTCAGCAGACAGATGCCAGTCTAAGAGTACTCAGTTTGCCTTTGATGAAGGGTCTACAGGAAAGATTTGATTAAAAGGGAACTGGACAGTCTACAAGAACAAACACTGGCCCCAGCTGACAGCCAGGCAATTCTACAACACAGAGGACTATTTGGCCAGCCACCTGGATGAATCTGTAAGCACTTTTGTTCCTATTGGACTCTGAGGAGTGGTCCTGGCTGAGTCCCACTCCTCCTATATTTTTGACTTAAGGAGCTGTCAGATAAAAATGGGTGCTGTTTGAATCCATGAAATCTGTGAAATTCAGCAATAGAAATACTCAAACTCCTACAAGAGGGGAGGAAGATGTATTTACATTGAGCTGGGATACATCCACTCACGGCCTTGAACCTTCTCTGGGTCTAGGACAACAGAGGAACAGCTGACCTGGCCTGTGTGGAAAGGACAGCTCTGAAAGTCAGAGACTTTCGCCCTCCTGCACAGCCTACTGTGCTTTCACTATGATTCAGTGAGCTGGCTGGTGATGGAAGGAGCCACTCAGCTCACATGGTGGCATCTTGTCCTGGAGGGAGGGTAGAAAGGCACTCAGGCGGTTGGATCCTGCTGATACTGCTTGTTTTGATACTTTGGTTGACTGCAATTAATAGGGCTGATATTCCACCAACAGCTGATTTTGAATCATGAGAGAAAAATAGATTCAGTTACTAGAATGAAATTGAAAAACTTGAGGTCACTTATTAAATAAGTTCAATTTAATTCTTTTAAAATGTCTAACATTTTAAATAGAGCTACTCAAATGATTTACAAACTATTGTGCACCTGGAGTCAATCAGAGAATGTGCAAAAGTAGATGATGACTTTTTCTAAAGTACTAATACAAAACTGTCATGTAATTTCTGAATGCCCAGTCTGGCTTTCTTCCATCCTTAGGAGACTGCTCCTTCCCCAGAGCATCAGGATTTTATAATAGTAAGCACCTTCACTTTTGTGTATAATGTAAAAAATACATTTTGTGAAGTACTAATGTGTTACTCATTTCAATAATAATGTCATTCATTCTTAGTTAGTACTCAGTACACTCAATAAATTTTTCCCCACAAAGGAAAGTTCCTAGAAGCAGTGTTTGGATATAGAAAAATGTCTTTATATCCCATATAATGTTTTAAAGAACAAAGTTGTGACGTGAAGAGTTTGATGGCCCACTTTAGGTGTGCTACAATGGAGATGCACATGAAGGGTGTGGGTATTTGAGATTATTCCTATAAAACATTATTGTAAGCACCTGTTTCCTGATCTTATTGTGCCTTGGAGTTGTTGGTCAACCACAAACATGAAAGCAGGAGTCAAGTGGCTGAGCAGGTGAGAGCTCTGAACAGCAAATACACTTACACTGTCAAAGGTTGCATTTTGTCCTTTAAATACATTTTAAACATATGTCTTTTCTAGTGAAAACATTGTAGGAATAGCTATTTTAATCCAAACCTATGGGATCCAAATTAACAATGTTGTGGAGGCTGGAGAGATGGCTTGGTGGTTAAAAGCACTTGCTTGCAAAGTCTGACAGCCTGGGGTTCAATTCCCCAGTGCCCACATAAAGCCAGATGTAGGGCTGGTGAGATGGCTCAGCGGTTAAGGCATTTGCCTCCAGTGCCTAAGGCCCTGGGTTCAATTCCCCAGGACCCACATAAGCCAGACCCACAAGGTGGTGGCCCT
>PVHP010035073.1:0-18751 GCA_004024765.1 Zapus hudsonius | reverse complement strand
TAGGTGGCCTACCAACTTGTTAATACAGGTGGGAACAAAGCTTTCAGAGCACATAAAGTTTATGGGGGATACCTGAATCAAACCACTACAATCATCTTAGGTTCAAAGCTAGCCTGGGCTATAGAGTACAGTTCATGATTAATTTTAAAAAATTGAAATCTTGGCTAAATTAAAAGCTGTTGACTGCCTCCCCCAGGCTTTGGCGCCTTCACTGCACATGTGCTCATTTCATGGTTTGCTGTTCTCTCCCAGTGGGAAATGTGCTCAGCCTACTCATGGTGGCAGAGTGTGCTTCATGTCAGTGGTCTCGGCTTACTCCAGCTGTCGTTGACCAGCTTCCCCTGGCAGTTTATGCAGTGCCTTCCAGCACTGTACTAACTACCATTTGGGGGATGGTTACTGTTCTGGATCTCACAGGGTCTCTCAATGCTGATAGCTGGCTTACTGTGGTTTCTTCAGCAACAGGATCCTACCTCAGGCCTGGGGTGGGCATTCAAGAGCTTTGACAGAATCCTGTCTTGTTTTGGGGACCTCATGGGTCACTTTGGTCAACAGCTCAGTGAGGTAAAGAGCCGGTGATTGGGACCAGGAGTTGCCAGACTGATCGTTTTTCACAGGCTTAGACTCTCTCCCCTTCTATTCATGGCTTCCCTTGCCAGACAATGCCCACTACTTGCTCAGGTTACAGTATTCATGTGAAGATTTTAAGATTTTGAACCACTTTTGGTTTAGCTTCCTGCTTAAGTCATTGCCTTCCCCCCCCACCCACCCATCCTTTACCCCTCTTTGATAAACTCTTACTTTTAAACAAGCAACAGCTTTTGATTCAGCCAAGTAATCCACTCAGTGAAGGGAAGCCCTTAACTGGAACTGGCGACTCAGAGCAAAATACACCGGGAACCAGAATCTTAGGCCACCAAAGAGAAACTATATGAGTGATTTACAAAGAGCTACTAACAATAGAATCTAGCCAACTCAGAAATGTGTATCTAAGTAAACCTATAATGATCTCACTCTCCCATGGAGATTCTGTTTGCATTTTTCAGAATGCAAAGAGAGAGAGAGAGAGAGAGAGAGAGAGAGAGAGAGAGAGAGAGAGAGAGAGAGCGCTATGGATCCTCCAACCCTACCAACGAACAGCAGGCAGATAGCTGATATCTGGGCAAGAGATGAGCCATACCAGACCTTCCATGAAGGATCCATATAGAACCCCACAGAGAGTGGTGGGATAAGCAAGAGACCCACAACCACAGCCAGTCAGTCAACACAGGATAAGCCAGACAGACACCATTTTTTCAACACAACCTAAAGCAGAAGTATAGAGACCCCCTAAGATCTCAACAATAAAGCAGCCTTAATGTTCACCCACCATGACTCAGGGAACTGAGCAGAAGAGGGGGCAGAAAGACTGTAAGAGCCATGGTGGGGGAGAACTCCCAGATACATTGATCCCCTCAGTAACAACATACAAAGGGGGTGGAACTGGGTTGAGGAAAGAGAAAAATTGGGGAAATGGAGATATCAACTCATTATTTGCTCAATCAATGTATCTAGTTATGGATAATAAAGGAAAAAAGAAAACTTCTTTAACTAGATTTTTAAGGCAAAGTAGTAATAAAACTTAAAGCAGCTATTCAGCTAATTGGTGATTTTTGACTGACACAATGTAAATGCTATTGTATCCAAAGTTTGCTTAATTAAAAAACATGCTTTTATAAACTAGTCTCATACCTTTGGATTATGCATTGAATAGAGACAAGTTGTTATATAAAAGTAATATATGACAGTAAAAATATTTAAATCTTTCTTAACTGCTCTGAGGGCTTTCTTCTTTATTCCTATTCACATTGACTCTGGCCATGAAACAGTGTAAATTCCAATTTCCATTGTCATACACTGATGAATGAAAATAAAAACATTAGATTCTTCCAGATTTCATAGTTTTCCTCTAACATCATATAGAATAATTAAGGGATCACTGAGTACTGTTCCTTTAACTTTGTGATTCTCTAAAATGTGTTGTATTTATTAGGATGACCCTAGACCAGACACAAACATCTAACTATTCCATTACTCTGAATTTATTAAGTGAAGCAGAAATGGAACATGATTTTCCCCTGTAGTTCTTGTTTTGACACCGTGCTGGGTTTCACTGTGCTATATTTTAGGGGCAACTTATGACCATTCCATTTTCTTTGAAGGAATATTAACTTCCAGCTAAACAGAAAGTGTGAAATGGGTACTGGCTAATTAAGCTTTCATGACCAATTGCACCATTCATAATGCACAAATTCCCATGGGGCCTTACTTCCAAAGATTTTTCATTAATCTGTACTATGATTTAAATAGTATGTAATGGACATATAAATAGCCACATAGAAAATAATGGAGACAAATAACAGGTAAACCCCCTTTGGTGTCCCTTCTTATGAAAGTATCCATTAGATTTAATAAGAAAAACATCCGCCCAACCAGCCCGCCCCAACCCCTGGCCCCAGGCCAGGTAAGGAAGCTCCTGCTTTGCTTCTGACCAGCCTATGTACCCAGAGACCCCACCCACCGACCTCCTTATGAGAGGTGAGGCCAGATGAGGGAGCTGGGCTTGGGCTTCCCACCAGCCAGTGCTCCCTGGGACCCTGCTCACTGATCCTGACTTCTGGCAGGCCCAGCCACCAGCCACTGAAGGTTTGACCACCTCCCAACACACACTGCCTAGCACCAGAGGAACCAAGCATTAGCCACAACCGCATCAGTCATTGCCACAAACTCATGTGTGGACCCTGCCCCTGCTTAGGGCCCATGAAAAATCAATCTCTAATCTGGAAATAGCAGATCACAATGCAAAAAGAACACAAAAGTAGAGAGCCCCACACCAAGTTCACCTAGTCATATTTTGAAAGTCCCCAATGAAAATATCAAAGAAAGAACATAGATAAAAGCCCAGGAGGAGATGACAACATGTGCAGGCCATCTATGCATGGAGTCTATATCCACATTATTAATGGAAATGGAAGCAAAAATTGGTAGTTTAAGTGGAAATATGCAGAATTGACTTACAAATGTCATCACTAGGCTTAACACAATTGAGGAAAAACAGACAGACTTTGGTAGAACAGTAAATGGACTATAAAGCCAAGCCGGCAATCAGAGATGCTCAAGAATCAGCTGGCTAAACTAAATGAAGACATAATCAAATACAAGAATGATTACTAAGAATCACTAAGAAAGACAACATTTGAAAAGAAAATGCACTCAACAAAGAGATGGAGATAATGCGAAAAACTCCATTGGAAAACCAAAATCAAATGGAGATATTTAAAATATCTCTAGAATCCCTCACTACAAGAGTTAATAACTTGGAAGATAGAACCTCAGACATGGAAGACAAAGCAGAAGAAATAGTTCAAAAAAGCATATGAACAAAATATGAGGGAACTTTGGGACACCCTTAATGGACCAAACCTATGTATCATGGGTATACCTGAGGGGGAAGAAATTCTGGCCAAAGGCATAAAGATGATATTCAATAATATTATTGAAAAAAATTTCCTCATTCTTGCAAAAGAGAGTTCCATTCAGATCCAGGAAGCACACGAATACCAAACAAGCAGATCCAAAGAAGAAATTCTCCAAGACACATCACTGTAAAAACCCTAAATACTGAAAACAAAGAGAGGGTTCTAAAAGCAGCAAGATAAAAACAACTAATCACATATAAAGGCATACCCATCAGAGTAACATCACATTTCTTCATGGAAACCATGAAAACTAGAAAGGGCTTGGAATGGAGTACTTCAAAGCCCAAACCACTATTGCTTTCAACCCAAATTAATGTACCCAGCAAACTATCCTTCATAATAGATGGAGAAAGGAAAACATTTCATAATAAAATCCAGCTCTACAAATATATAGACATAAACCCAAACCTACAGAGAATATTCCATGAAATATTCCACATAGAAGAGTCAAACAACCAACCCCAAGAGCCTCCTGGATGTCAGTCATGATAACAAAGCATGGAAGATCAAAACAACATGAGAGGCATCAAATCCCATAAAACTTTACCATGACAGGCATTAAATAAAGCCTCACAATTATAACTTAGAATATTAACAGTCTTAACTCTCCCATAAAAAGACACAGGCTAGCAGGATGGATTAGAAAAATGGACCCTTCCATTTGTTGCCTCCAAGAAACTCACCTAACCTCTAAAGACAGAAATATCCTCAGAATACATGGATTGAAACTGATCTTTCAAGTAAAGAGAAACAAACAACAAGTAGGTGTGGCTATATTAGTATACAACAAAATAGACTTTAAACCAAAAGAAATAAAAAAAGTCAATGAAGGACACTTCTTACTCATCAAGGGAACAATTCAACAAGAGGATATCACTATCCTAAATATGTATGTGCCAAACATATGTGCACCACATTTAATAAAGCAAAACTTATTGGAAAACAAAAAAAAATAATAAACTCCAAATCCATCATAGTTGGGGACTTTATCCCCAACTATCATCTCTAGACAGATATGCAGAGGATCAGCAGAGAAATAATAGAGCTTAAAAACACCATAGATCAACTAGACCTAACAGACATCTACACCTGAGATTAAAAATGTAATAAAAAAGTTCTCCAAATAGAAAAGTCCAGGACATCACTAATTTTCAGCAGAATTCTACCAAACCTTCATCACAGAACTGAAACCACTCTTTATGAAGCAATTTCTGGAAATTGGAAAACACAGAATGACTCAAACTCCTTCTATAAAGCTAGCGTTACCCTAATATCAAAACCAGAAAAAGATATAGCAAGAAAACTATAGACCTATATCCCTTATGAACTTAGATGCAAAAATTCTGAACAAAATCCTCACAAACTGAATCCAACAACATATCAAAAGTAGTATCCACCTTGACCAGGTAGGCTTCATCCCAGGGATGCAGGGTTGGTTCAACATGAAATCAATTAATGTAATCCACCATATTAATAAACTCAAACACAAGAACCACATGGTCATCTCAATTGATGCAGAGAAGGCCTTTGACAAAATTCAATATCACTTCATAATCAAAACACTGGAGAGAACTGGCATAGGGGTCTTATACCTAAACATAATAAAGGCCATAGACAAAACTCCTAAAGCCCAAATCATACTCAATGGGGAAAGACTTAATGAGTACACACTAAAATTGGGAACAAGACAGGGATGTCCATTCTCACCATTGTTATCACATTATCATTATCATATCAAATTATCATTATGTGTCTCACTTAACCTATACTGATCACACTCTCTGATGGAGATTCTGTTAATATTTTGCAGAAGGCAGTGAGAGAGAGAGCCATAGTCAATCCAACTCCACCGACAAGTCACGGGATAATGGCTGACATCCCAGGAAGAGATAGATGAACCACCCTGGAGTCTCCAAAGAAATTGGCATGATAAGCATGAGACATATCACCACAGCAAGTCAGATAGCCCAGGATAGGTCAAAGAGACAGACATCAACGATATCCAACACAACCCAAAGCAGAAGTCGAGAGACACTTAAGATCTCAAGAATAAAGCAGACTTAAAACTCACCCACCATGACTCAGGGAACTGAGTGGAAGTGAGGCAGAAAGATTGTAAGAGCCATGGTAGGGAAGAATATCTAGAGACATTGCCCCCCCCTCAGCAACAATGCACAAAGCGGGAAGAAAGGAAAACTGGCTACCTCTGGTGCAGTTCATAACCCTATATCCTATGGACAGATCCAGTATGTGCACCAAGGGGGAACTCCAGTGGGTAGAGGACAGAGAAAAGGAAAAGGGGACACCTTCACAAGATTTGCTCAAACAATGTATAGACTTATTCATAATAAAGGTATTAATTTTTTAAATCCTTACAAATCATTCCCTTCACTAAGTTCTCACACTCATGATTCTGATGAAGTGATTTTAGAAAGTCAGTGTCATTGATTTCAGAAATAATTTCATTAGCATAGTTTTCTCAGAAGAGTTGTACAAGTTCGGGGTATTGATGGTATTGCACAATTAGGATTATTTTGTTAGACATTGTGTTGAGCCTGTGTATTGCCTTTGACACTATGGTAATTTTCTCAATATTAAGATTCATTAGCATGAGATATCTTTCTATTGATTTTTGCCTTATTCGATTTCTTTTGTCGATATTTTGTAGTTTTCAGAGAACAAAGCTTTCGACACTTTGGTTCAGTTCATTTCCAGTGGTTTTATGCTATGATTAAGTAAGAGCACTGGTTTGATTTCTTTTACAGTAGGTCATTACTAATATATATATATATATATGCATACTAATTTCTATAAGTGGATTTTATAATGTGAAACTTTACTGAATTGGTTCTATCAGGTTTTTGTGGACTATTTGGGGTTTTCTAGATATGCACTTACATCCTTTTCAAAAACAGATAATTTTAATTCTCTTCTAACCTGGTGCTTTCAATTTCTTTGTCTTATCTGATTGCTGATTACTAGTACTTCCGGTACAATGATGAACAGAAATGGTAAGAGGAGGCACCCCTACTTTCTACTGTATTTTGTAGACTTGCTTTCAGTTATTGCCCCTTGATTATGATTTTAGCTTAGTTTTTAAATAAATGATTGCTATTATGTTAAGGAACTTTCACTCTTTATCTAAGCTGATAAAATTTCTTATGAAAAAAAGGATATTGAACTTTATCAAAGGTTTTTATGCATTAACTAAGTTTATTATATTGATTTTAATTTTCATTCTGACAATGTGATTGCATTGACTTATTTGCATGTTAAACCAGCTTTATATGCCAGTGATTGATCCTGCCTGATAAGAACACTGTGTGTGATTGTCATGGTTTGATCCAGGTGTCCCCCACAAACAAAGAATGTATTCTGAATGATTGATCCCCAGCTGATGGCAGTTTGGGTTTTACAGCCTCACTGGAGGTGTGTTGTTGGGGGCTTATGGGGTTATAAGCCAGCTTCCCCTTGTCAGTATTTGGCACACCTTCCTGCCACTGTTTCCAGTGCTGTGGTGGAGGTGATGTCCAGCCCTCTGCTCATGCCATCGTTTTCCCTGCCAGGATGGAGTCTCCCACGAGTCCGTAAGCCTAATAAACCTGTTCCTCCACAAGCCGCTTTTGTTTGGGTTCTTTCTGCACAGCAACTAGAAAGCTGACCACAACAGTGATCATTTTGTTATGGCATGGATTCAGTTTGCTAATATTTTATTGAAGTTACTTACTTCAATGTTCATCTGAGAAATTAACATAGTGAAATTAAACAATATACTAGTAAACAATCAACGTACCAAAGAAGAAATCAAAAAAGGAAGTTAAATTTATCTTGACACAAATAAAAATGGAAATTTTATAAAAATGGAAATATAGCATATCAAAAATATATAAATTATAGCAAAAGAAATTCTAAGAGATAGGTTTATGGTCATAATGCCAGAGATTTATATCCATAAATGTCTATATTAGTGAAAAGAATAGTTATCCAAATAAATAGCCTAGAATTATGCCTCAGGAGCTAGTGAAAGAAAAAACTAACTCCAAAGTTAGGAGAAGGAAGGAACTAATAAAGAACAGAACAGAAATAAATCAAGTAAAAACCAGAAAAACCAGAAGAAAAAAATAATAAAACCATGTGGGTTCTTTGAAAAAGCAAATAAAATAAACAAGCCCGTAGCTAGTTAAGAAAAAAAAAGACTAAAATAAATAAAATCAGAAACAAAAGTGGAAACATTACAACAATACCTCCAGAATAAAAGGGATCATGAGACTATTATAAACAATTATGTGTCAGTGAACCATATAGCTGCGAATAAATGGATAAATTTATAGAAAAACACAACTTATTATGGTTGAATTAGGAAGAAACAGAAAGCTTGAACAGATAGATCAATTACATATGAAGAAATTGAAGAAGTAATTAAAACCCTTATAACAACAATAAAGCCCAGGACCAGATGGTTTCATGGCTGAATTCCACTAAACATTCAACAAAGTTGAATTGTGATTACCAATACTTCTTAAAATTTTCTCAAAAAAAAATAGAGAAAATAGAGGGTTGACGAGATGGCTCAGCAAGTTAAGGCAGTTGCCTCTAGAGCCTAAGACCCGGGTTCAATTCCCCAGTACCCACGTAAGCCAGATGCAATAAGTGACATATGCATCTGGTCATTTGCAGTGGTTAGAGGCCCTGCAGCCAGAGGCCCTGCAGCCATACTCTCTCTCTCTCTCTCTCTCTCTCTCTCTCTCTCTCTCTCTATATATATATATATATATATATATATATATATATATATATATATATATATATCTTCTTACAAATGAATAAATATTAACAAAAAACAGAGCTAGAAGAAATATTTCCAAATAAATTTTATGAGGCTATTGTTTTGACAAAACCAGAAAAAGGCAAAAAATAAAAATAAAAAAAACCTCTGACTCGTGTAGTTTAAAAATAGTTAACATGATCGTGTCATAATCACCCTAGTAATTTGTATGTACAACAAAAAAAGTACATGGATCGGGAATGGGGTGAGGGAATAATAATCCAAAGGCATTTTAAAATAGTGAAAACTACCATGGAGTGAGGGTCATAGTTTTATCATTTTGTTTTTTAAAAAAAGAGTCTGAAATGTTGCGAAATTTGCTTTGATTTTTTTTCTGAGTAAAAATATCTGTTATAAAATTACTTCCAAAAGCTAGAAACTGGATTAGTGAGTTTTACTCTGCAGTTTAGAGGTTATTCCAACTTCACATATCTAATGAAAAATTTTGGGTACTATTTGTGATTTGTTTGCTAGCTATGGTGTTGAAATGATTCTGTGCAGTCTCATTAGGTCACTTGAAGTCATGTGCCTAAGAATTTATTTTAATTATATTTAATAAGGATGGAGTATTAGAGATTTTCAACATCTTCATATCAAACAAGCCTTACTTTTTGGTTCACAGTTTAAATGTTGTTTTCTGTTCATTTAAATTTCAGAATTAGTATAGACAATAAAGTTATTTTTAAAAAGTCTTCCTTTCTTCGGATTCAACCTGGCCACAGCTATTTCATACTGTGCACCAATCAAGATTGTGTGCCAGGCCCTGTGCTAGGTACTGAGAATGTAATGATGGGAATAGAGTCAACACAGATGTTTCAGTAAACCAATATCAAACAAGGATCATCGTAGGTCCAATGGAGAAATGTACAAGATGATGGAATCTCACTGGGGAGAATTAATCTTGACTAATGTTTTAGAAAAGGATTTCTGGAAGAAATTATACTTCAGTTGTAACCAAATGGCAATTTTCCTCTGATAATGGTTTTTCACTTATTCCACAATGGTACTTTTACCGGAATATGGAAATATGCAGAAGAGAGATTCTCCTCTGTTTTCATAGCTGAATTAAGTCAAATAACTAATATTTGACAAATAAAATAAGAAGAAGCATGCGTAGAACTTTGGATGGTATGCTTACAGGAAAAATGTAATAAATATTACATTATATTTACTTTTTTTCTTTTTTTACTTTTCTTCTTTTTCTTGTGAGAATACACCTTGAACAAAGTAATGAAACCATGGCCTCATTTGAAAATAGGACCTACCAGCCACAGGCACTTAAATTTAAACACCATCTTGTTTAAACCAACGTTTTCTTTCTCTGACACACACAGATGGGCATACCTCTCCATGCATTCTTGAGGGAAGAGGCTAAATAGGTCAGCAGATGAGCACAGCAAACCAGACAATAAACAGTCACACTCACTCATGTACATAGATTGTTCCTATGACTGGAATAGAAATAGGAAAGGGTTGGTTCATCAAGATAAAGCTGGAAGAGTAGAACAATTAATTGTGGTAGTAATGGACCCCAACTTAACCATGCCTCTAGGTAGTTACACTAAGCTCAACCAAAATACCAAAATAATGTTCATGAAGCCTTAAAAAATGCTTTATACACTGAGGTTTTACTCATTTTTGCTATTTTGACCTTGAAGACCACCATTTGTGAATAAGCTCGTGAGGGGACGAGAGAACTTATAAAGCAGAAACAAGCTGTTTGAGATCAGTCTCCTTAAACCAACCATGACCAGATATAACACAGACTCCTTAGACGATCCAGCCTTGTCTCAACTCACTCCATTTTGTTCCTCTAATCTGTGCTTTGAGTTATTTCTTCTCATCAGTTTACCTCGAGCTTCAGCAGCAGTGATCCCTGGCAGCCAGCACATCATGACAGGAACCAAGGCTGCCCCTTAAGCAATAAGGATTTCTCTGGAGCCAGTAACCCCTTCCAGCACCAGGCCTGAGATAATGATCAAACCAGACCACTGGGACCAAAGCTGCTGGACAATGCACACTTCCTGTCCCTTCCCTAGTTTTTCCATTATGAAATTCTAGAGACATTGTCAATATGCCGTGACAGGCCTGGGACACCAGTTTTCATTGCCTATTCATGTGGTCATGTGGAGAAGAAATGGTTTTCCTCCTTGGCCACAACTCATTGCCCTGTGCTGATTGGATTGCACAGGAAGTGGTTGAATATTGTCTGTGGAGCTCCAGATCACACCATGAGTGGGTCTTCCTGAATCAGAAGCTCCAAGAAAGCTTCCAGATGATTTCAGACATCCATCAAGAAAGGTCAGATTAGAAATAGCTGACCTATCAAATTATGAAGAAATGCATTGTTACTTTAAGCCACTAAATTGCGAGATGCTTTGTTACACAGCCAAACTAAGTGACATAAATAAAATACAGAATCTATGAACTCTTATAGTTAAAATTAACTTATTCAGTATTTAGTAGGTAACTGGAAAGTGAAATCAGAATAAGTTAAATGAGACAAATGTTAATTTGTTAAGATTCTAATGGGAGTAGCATCTCTGTAGATCTCTGATTAGTGGGGTTTCCCCTTGGAGCCTGGGTTCTTGATCCTAAGAGGTTTCCATGGATCCCAGTTCCAGTTACGGTTTCTTACCACTGAACAGATCTCTTAGCTAATCAGCAAACTGTTGACTAACCACCTAGGTTTAGCACCACTATTGCACAGATGAGCACTTCTTGGCTTGCTGGTCTCTGCCGTATAGCAGTGTCCTCAGCATTCTTGTAACATCAGTAGGTGTTGCATATCAGTGTTCTCTGCTTTCTCTGAATATCGTTGGCCAATTTCCCCTGGCAGCTCGTGTAAAGACTTCCAGCACTACACGGGCTACCATCTGAGAGTTGGTTGCTTTTCTGAATCCAGCAGGGTCTCTAGGTGTTGTGTGATGACAGTCCCTGGTATCTTCAGCAATAGGATCTTATCTTTTGCCTGGGCAGGTATTCAAGAGCCTTGACACAAGCCTGCCTTGTTTTGGGGACCTCATGGATCTCTTCAATCAATAGCTCTACGTGGGAAGTAACCGATTACTGGACAGGAAGTTACAGTCCAGAGAAATTTGTCTTGTGATTAGGCTTCCTCCTACCCTATTCAGGGCCCCTCTTATGAGACAATGTCCATGGCTTCCTTGAGCACTTACTATATGAAAGTAAAGATTTTATGGTATCAATTCATTATTGATTTAGATTAGTATATAAGTTCCCCAACCTCCCATTCTTCACCCTCCAATTCCTTCCATCCCCTTTGTCAGTCTCTTAATTCATCTGTGAGGTTTTCTTACTGTTCAAGCTTAACCTAGTTAGGAACTGCTTATGAAGGAGAATATGCGGTGCTTGACTCTCTGTTCTAGTGTGAGGTCACTAAGAATGCTCTGCTCCAAATTTGTACACTTTTATTTTGATTTCATTAGGTCATTTTTTTCCTTTCATCTGAGTATAATTCAATCATGTAAATATACCACAACATTGATATCCGTTCATCCAGTGATGGCCATTTAGGTTGATTCCAAGTCATAGCTATTGTGAATTAAGCCACTATAAACATGGTTGAGCAAATGTCTCTGTCCTGAGTCATGAAATCCTGAGGGTAAATGCCCAATAGAGGGATAGCTGGGTCAGTTGGTGGCTCTATATGCATCTTTTTCAGGAACCTCCACACTGCTTAACATAGTGGTTGTATAAGTTTGCAATCCCACCAACAGTGAATGAAGGTTCTTCCCCCCCCCATCCTCACCAGCATCTATTGTTGTTGGATTTTTTAATGATTGCCATTCTGACTGGAGTGAGGTGGAATCTCATTATTGTTTTGATTTGCATTTTCCTGATGATTAAGGATAATGAAAATTTTTTTAATGAGAATTGGCCATTTGTGTTTCCTCCTCTCTGAATTCTCTGTTGAGTTCAATGCCCCATTGTGTGATAGGGCTGCTTGATTTTTTATTATTTAACTTCTTGAGCTCTTTGTATGTTCTAGATATTAGACCTCTGTGTTATAACTGGCAAAGGTAGATTATCTCCCAGTCTGATGGTGGTCTACTGGCTCTGGGTATGGTATGTTTGTACAGAAACTTTTTACTTGATGAGATCCCATTGGTTAAGTGATTGCTGCATTTGCTGGGCTATGGGAGGTTTATTTAGGAAGTTTTTCCCTATTCCTATCTTGTAGAGAGTTCCCTCAATTTTTTCTTCCAGGGTTTTCAGAGTTTCAGATCTTATGTTGAGGTCTTTGACTCATTTGGAGTTGATTTTAGTGTATGGTGAGAGGAGTGGGTCTAGTTTCATTTTTTACAAGTATTTATCCAAGTTGTCCAGCACCATTTATTGAAGATGCTATCTTTTCACCACTGAACATTGTTGGCACCTTTGTCCAAGGTCAAGTAACTACAGTTACTTGAGCTAACTTGAGTATTGGCGATTGTATTTCTTCCTTTGAGAATTCTCTATTCAGTTCTCTACCCCATTTTTGAGCGGATTGTTTGATTTTTTTATTGCTTAGTTTTTTAAGTTCTTTGTAGAGTCTAGATATTAGGCCTCTGTCACTTGCGAAGATTTTCTCCCATTCTATGGGTTATCTGTTGACTCTGTTTATGGTATGCTTGTCTGTACAAAAGCTTTTTAACTTCTTGAATTCTCACTGGTTGAGTGACTGTTTAATTTCCTGAGCTACTGGGGTCCTATTTAGGAAGTCTTTCCCCACTCCTATATCCTGGACTCAGAATACAATTCAGAGGCATCACAATGCTTCATGGTTTAATAGAATGGAAGCTCCTAAGCTTGAGAAGAAAGAGTCTGCAGAATAGAATTGGGAGTATATCCTGACATAAGATGGAAGGGAAAAGAATATTTGAAGAAGGGTGGTCAACTTCACTGAATGTTGCTGAGTGGTTAAGATGAGGACCAGGAAGAATTGCTAGCTACAGTGAGCAACGATGGTGAGATCAGAGACCCTTTTAGCAAAAGGCTGGAGCTGGAGGCAGATTGGAGGGGCTTGAGAAGCCAGGGACATCTGTGTTTGGGATCAAACAATAATCCTAGCCCAGCTCTTTGGGAAGCAGCAAACTGGGCACAGCCTGGGCATGGTCTTTGGATGTATTTATGTTGATCATAGCTCTACATCTTTATTAGCTATGTAACCGTGGAAAATTTTCTTCATTTCACTGTTTCTTAACTACAAAATGTATTAAAAGCATTGCACAAAGGTGAAATGAGATAATAGTGTGCAGCTCTTATCACTATACCCAGCGTTACGAAAAGCCTGTGCATAACTTTTTTGAGTTTTCACTGGTGAAACTTGTTTCACAAACATAATTGGTCAACTAGATTCAGACTGGACAGAAATATCACAGAGGAAGCCTTTAGAAGACCCTGTGATGATAGCCATAAAAGAACCCACCCAACCTTTATACGTAGAATAACAAAAAAAAAAAAAAAAACCTGAAGAAATTCACTATATTCCAGCAACACTAGAGAGGAAAATCACAATTATGAAATAAATGGGGCAAGGCAATTGAAAATGTGTTCAACACTAAATTTATAACTATGATCTCTTTTTTCCCCTGAGGAGGTAATAATTGACCTCCATCCCTCCCAAAATCAGCTGATATTTTTTCAAGGTCCTTCTCCCAGCTGCGAGTGAAGGCTTTGAAGACAGTGTTGTTTGTATCTCCAGATATATAGCTGGCATTGAGGTTGACCTCATGGACAGGATACAAATCAACTTATTAATCATCTCAAGCTATCTCCTTAAAACAATAATTAATGTACAGATGGTGATTAAGATAGACTTATTTTCCACAGGAAAACAAAAACTGGCTCAGTGGGTTTTGTACTTATAATGAAAGGGGGAAAACCCACAATGCAATTCTTCACCCCTTTAAGAAAAAACTATCCTAATCTAAAGAATATATAAGAATTCTGATACTTGGATTAATTTATAATTCTTACTATCCAAATCTATTTCATGAACTAGTTGATTTTATGGACATATTCTTCTGATGTTTTGAATAATCATTTTTTACTGGAAATTAAAGTCCAAGTTTCATGTGTCCTCGTCACGTGCTTTAGCACTAAGTTCCCCAAATTGTATTCAACCCAAGCAGAGATGGTTGGCTGTAGTAAGACTTCTAGTCATGAAATACAACTTATTCTAAGTTTGTGCACATAAAAATATCATTATGAAATGATAATGTTTGCAAAATTTCATGTCCTGGAGCAGTATATAAAATCTATACCTCTTTTCAACAGAAAGTGAAGGATTTTTTAATAAATAAGCCACAAACTTCAAAAAATAAAAGAATATGTACAATTCTTGCATTTTAGAACACAGCACAATTTGTGATCTTGAACTACAACATACAAATACATTTTTAGCTATGCCACATTTTATTTAATCAATTATTCTGCCACCTGGAGATTAATGATTATTTATTTAATCCAAAAACTTAAATGCTTGGTTGTCATTTTAGTCTGTCAAGACAATCTTTCAGAAATTTATCTGTCCTTTTCTAGAGGAAATAGCCAAATACAGTCATCCACCCTAAGCTACACAATAAAAATTTGTATCATGTAGCATTTTCTTAAGAACAATTATTTCTACATGATTCTTTAAATGTTTATCAGTGTATAAGTGATCATATATTTAGGTTTGATCTACCTAGACTTGTATTATACTTATCTTTCACATTTCCAGAGTGTCAAATTGCCAAATTCTACACAGCTTGGTGTCTTTGAGGATTAATTCTGTATTGCCTTGACTGAGGTAGTCTGTTTTGAATAAACAAGCCTTAATATTTCTACATTAATCTTTAATTAAAAACACCCTTATATAAAAGATGCTTTCATTCAATCAAAAGTAAGTGTTCATTTACATATTTTGTTACGCTGGTTTAGTTGCCACACATTTAGCTAAATGATAAACAGGTATTCATTGAGGAATTAAGCTTTGCTACAGGGTGGTCTTGATATGAGTCAAGGCCTGGAAATTAATGCTTAGTTTCCAAAACACCTAACGTACACAAAAGGAATTAATCTTATAGCTGTGTGGGCTTCAGTTATGGGAACATATCACATTTTCCATATTTTAGTAATTGTCTAATAGTTAAGGTATTATACGTTCTCACATCATTTCTGTTGGGTTGAGATACAAATTGAACTGATTTAATTGATGTAATCATTAATTACTGAATCATCTCAGTTGTGATCATTCTGTTTCTGAGATCATTTCATACTATAAATTGTTTTCTATTATTTTATAATTAAGAATCATTTCTGAACAGCCTCTGGTCTCATTAATTCACCCTTCCAATTGAATTGAAGGAAAATGTAATAGAAAATAACAGTACTGTAGCTGATTCAGGTATTATAGGAAACTGACATTACTGAAGAAAACCTCTAGCGTGTGCTATAAAATCACACATTAAGTCACAACCACTATATAAGGCAATTGGCATGAGCTGACCCGATGTGATATTAAAAGACACAACCTCCAGCCATCCCAAGAAATCCACCTGAGAGACTACTAATGAAGGTGCAGCATGTCTTATCCCAACTCAGTCCTTTTAACAAACAAAGACCCAGATCAATTTTCAGAGAACAGATCTCTTCAGGAGGGACATCAATAGAACTTTGGAGATTCAAATATATATGTAAGTTGTGGGTCCAAATGGACAAGAGGACTTGTGGTGATAAGTGGCAGGTCATACACCTACAGCAGTAGATTCCATCATGATTCACTGTGAGCACAGCTGTGGACACTGAGCAGGGCACACTGTCTGGCAGAAAGGGCAGAAGCAATATTGTGCCCTTACTCACACCTCTGCTCTATTGTATCTGTGATGTCCATGTATCTGTCATCTGCTAGTCAGTACTGTGGTTCTACGGATTTGATATCCAGCAATAGTTTTTCAGTTGAATTAAATAGTACATATAATGTATACAGTATAATGAAAAGGACATAACATGAATTAGAAATTTTGTAATGAATTAATTATAAGATACTTAAAGTCTTAGAAGTGAATTAAAAATAAATGGAACAGGGCCGGAGAGATGGCTCAGAGGCATGCAGGGGTCTAAGACTGCTCAAGTTCAAATCTCTGATCCCACGTCTGCAGCTAGGGGTGGCAACATGCATTTGTAATCCCAGTCCCACTGGGGAGCAGAGACCTGAGAATTGGTAGAGCCCTACAAGTTCAGATGAAAAAGAGACTCTGGCTCAAAACAGGACCAGATGGAAGAGCAATTGACCTAATATTCTAATCCACCCACACCAGGCCATCCACCCTCACTGTTTGAGAGCATGGGGTGACTCAAGGGCACAAACACAGTGCAGACTATGTCACACCCACTACATGACATATGCATATACACACACACAATCAAATATATGTATACAAATGTAACAGAAAAACATCTGTCAATTATGAATTATGATTATGGCTTATGTAAAATAGACCATAATTATTTATATCTACATAGTAACTCTAAAAGAAAGTGTCATGGAAATGAAGTTTGATGATAATACAACCTAAGCAAACACTATACTCTTTTAACAAATATATAAATGATACATTTTAAAATAAATCATCACATCCTTATCCTCTATGTTTTCCCAAGTTCATTGCCCTGGAGTCAGTATGTTTGGCCTTAGACTTGAACATGTCACTCTGTCATTGTTGATCTAGTCAAAGACTTCTCAAGATGCTCTGGTTCTTCATAGCTTAGATGTCATTGTAATATAAAAACAACCTGTCATCTGCTTCAGCAGTTGGAACAACTTATCCTCAGTTCCCCTGAATACACAACCAACAGTTGTGACTTCTCCACCTTAAGAATTCTATTTCAGAAAATTCCAAGCAAAGGATAAACCAACCAGAGATATGAGGAAGAATATTCTTTTATCTTTGTTATAGAATTTGAATTATATCCTGGATTGAGTGACTAAATAAATGAAACAGCTTGTGGCATACAAAACTTTATTTTGTTATAGTGGGCATGATAAGGTAAGGAAGAGAAGTTAAGGGTGTGGCAATCAGTCACACAAAGTTGCAAAGTGTTTAAGAGATGATCATCTCCTGATAATATGCCTAGACAATAGCATCACTAGCTATTGAAACCATCATATGAAAGCTTATAGAAACTTTAATTGGACTAGCATAATAAAGCTACTAAAAATCTTATCATTACAACAACAGCCACACACTACATGCTCCATGATAGGATGATCTAGATGCTTAGAATGAAGCACTCTTGTAAAAATTAAAGAGAAAGGCTCTAGGTCTATAAACATGTTATTCAGAAATTCATTTTATTTTTATTATAAGGACTTTTGTGCCTATGTTTAAAATTTTTGGTCTTTTAGAAATATGTGCTGACGTTTTACCAATGAAATGATGCAACATCTGGAGCTTATTTAGAACAACAGAGCAGAGGTGTAAGGGCAGAAAAGAATTAGGCGAGATTAGTCAAATGCTGATCAGTGGTAAAGTTCAGTGAGTATATTTTCCTATGTCCAAAATTTTGTTATAAAAAATTTTTAACAATAGTTAAAGAAGCAGTAAACAAAAGGATAGGAGGAAATTACCAATGTTTAAAAGGTATTGTAGCCAGAACATCATGCCCAATTGTATCTGAAATGGGAAGTGAAGATTTTTTCTTTATTTCTTTATTTCTTTATTTCTGGCTTGATGACTAAAAGTATAAAAATACTATTCACCCAGACTGGAGGTACATGTGGAGCAGGGTTAGAAGTAAGAATGACAAGTTTAGTTTGAGTTGTGCTGAGATTAAAATACTAGATGGCTACTCAAGTGGAAATATGCAATGGAAAACTTTAAGAGAAGAAAGCCAAGGATAAAAATCCAGAGTATAAAACACTTAAGACATCACCGAGGAAGTGAAGGCTCAGAAGCCCTATCCAGAAGAAAAATGCAGTTGAGATAGGAATTACTGAGGAAAGAAAAGACACATTTCAGGAAAAGGAGGTAATCAGTTATATCAATGAGAAAATGAAACAAAATTTTCATATATATATATATATATATATATATATATATATATATATATATATATATATATATATATATATAAAATCATAGTCAGGCATTGTGGCACACCTAATAATTCCAGCACTCATGAGTCTAACGTCAGTTGTGGTGGCAAATGCTGATAGGAAATTTCTGAAGAGGCAGAGGTAGGAAGATGAATTCAAGGCCAGCCTGGGTTATATAGAACTCATCTTGAATACCACGTGTTAAAAATGCATAGCTCTATGACAGGACATCTTGCCCAATATGTGTATGCAAGGCCTGGGTGGATCCACAGCACTGAGTGTGTGTGTGTGTGTGTGTGTGTGTGTGTGTGTGTGTGTGTGTGT
>PVHP010035072.1:0-18726 GCA_004024765.1 Zapus hudsonius | reverse complement strand
TGATCTATATTCCCAACCCCATTTGCATTACCATGTAGTCCAGTTGACCTAGGGCCCCTCATCCTTCTGTGTCTGTCTCCTGATAGCTGCGGTTACAGACATACACCTGGGTGTCTTTAAATTCCTTTCTTACTTTCAAATTCAGGGCCCAGATCCTTGGGCAGTTCCCTTGTCTGACATTTCCTTCTTGGTGTTGGGAAGAGGCAAGGCCCCAGTCTTATCTCTTGGTGTGATATTTCTTATCTTCTGGTGAGAGCTCTTGCCTGTCATTGAGCAAGTGCTGCAGATCCCTTGGTCTGCACCAGCTTCCTGACAGGTTTCCCACACTGGACAGCCTCATTTAGGAACAGATGTCTCTCTGCATCTGACTCTTAAGTCACACACTCTTGGGAACTTGTCACTCTTGTAGGGTGTCTTGTCACACAGAGGGGTGGGAACAGGCAATTCTTTGCTTAAAATACATTGCCCTGTGGCCTGAGGGCCCTCTCAGGAAGGAGGAGGGAGAGACAGTGCACCACCCTGGAACTGGCTGTTGGGAGGCCATGCTAATGAAGTGACCATCTGCGTCAAATAATTATAAGTAGTCTCCCCTGACTGAGCTCCATGTGCTGACACAGACTGAGAGGAGGTCCCCCTTTGTGGTGACTGCCACCTGGGGAGGGGAGGCTGGGGAGCAGATCATGTGTCCCCCTTCACTTCGAGGCACACAACCTGCTGAGTGGACAGGTGCTGGCAGCGTGATGTCCATGGGCAACGGAGCCTGCCTGTCCTACAAGCTGACATCTATATCTCCGTCTATCTGGATTTTACACCTGACTCGACACGAGGAATGTCACTTTCTATTACTTCATGTTCACGTGCGTCCCTGCTGCACTGGGGGTCCTGGAAGTCCCTGTCCTCTTACCCCAGCTTGGGGGCTTAAGCTGCTGGGTGGAGGCGCACTTGGTCCTCTGGTTGGTCTTCTGGTTGTGGGCACTGGCCACTTACTGGGATGGTAAAGGGACTGCCAAATGTTCTTTGCGTTTGATAGTTCTGGCCAAGTTCAACCTTGCCATTGTTAGCTAAATGTGGTTGGTATTGAGATCTGCTATTTGCACACTGGGGACATGACAGGCTTTCCTTGTTGATTTTTCAAGACCGGTGGTGGTGTTTGAACAGTACAAGTATAAGTCAGGTGAACACGCACGACTCTTCCTGGGTCTGTCTGGGATTCCGAGTCTGATTCTGACTCTGGATGTCAATTCTTGTTCTTGTGGCCTGAGAATATCTCCAGCTGGGCAACCTCAGGCCTGACTGGACAGAGGCTACATATCTCTGGCTGGACAAGTGAATGTGGTGGTGTGATGAGGAGCAGAGAACTCGCTCTATGTGCTGAGAGAAACGAACAAGGGTTCTGGGTTGAGTGAGTGTTAGAACTAAGAGACGATGACTGATGTGTTTTTATTTGTGTTCTAAGGCAGAATTATAGGTCACCCAGGGGAAAGGTTTTCCTATGTACAAGACCTTGTGTTTTTGTTATGTTTTGTTTTAACCTTGAAATAAAGAACTTGCAGTATTTTGAAGGAATATCAAATCGGCATAGAGGTCTGTCCAAACTAATCAAGTATATGCTTTTAGATATTTTGGAAGAATTCATCAAAGGATACTTTATGTGATATTTGCAAGAAATGTTCTCTTCATATGTGTTTTAAAAAAATAGAAATAAGAATGAAAGTTTGTCTGCCATCTATCTAATCTAATATCCATCACCTATCCGTCATGCTCCAGTACTAATATGCTTGGTCTTTCTATGAAAAGAAATGTAATTTTTTTCTGGGAAGAATGGGAATTTAGGAAGTTCATATGCAGTTTAGAAAAAATTATTGGAGAAAGAAGAAAAATCTTTTTAAAAAATAATTTTAGATATTTATGAGAGAAGAGAGAGAGAGGGAGGGAGAAAGAGAAAGAGAGAGGGAAAGGGAGAGGGAGAGGGAGAGAGAGTAAGAATGTATCAAAACCACGCCGGGCATGGTGGCACAAGCCTTTAATCCCAGCACTTGGGAGGCAGAGGTAGGAGGATCACCATGAGTTCAAGGCCACCCTGCGACTACATAGTGAATTCCAGGTCAGCCTGGGCTAGAGTGAGACCCTACCTCAAAAAACCGAAAAAAAAAAATGTACCAAAACCTCTTGCCACTACAAATGAGCTCCAGATGTGTGCATCTGGCTTACACGGGTACTGGGGAATCAAACGCAGGCTGTCAAGTTTGCCAACAAGTGCCTTTTACCACAGAGCCATTTACCCAACCCTCCCCCCTTTTAAAGAACTATATTCTAATGAGAAATCTTATGTTTACTTTCAACTCAGTCTAAAAAAACAGTGTGTGTGTGTGGGGGGAGGTAGGACCTTACGTGTGATCAGCCAACCTTTTAGCACTGCACTCCAGGATCTTCACACGGCCCTTTGCTTGCTTTCCATTTACACAATTACAATCTCCTTGACATCATTATCTTCTATGGTTCCTCTCACAAAATTTAGAGCAAACTCATAGTTTTCCAATGGGGAAATGTGGTCTCATAGACACAAGAAAGTAGATTAAGCACAAAATAGTGTTTTGCTGTTCTAGGTCTTCAGAAATGATAAAAAAAATGTAAAAAAAATTATCATTTATTAGATACATTGGAAAATTTCATTTGTGGATTTCTCTTTTTCATTTCATTTTATTTTTGGCAACCTTCATACATACATAATACATTTTGATCACATTCACTCCCCCATTATCCTCTCTCATCCTACTTCTCTGGATAAGCCCACTAGTCTCCACACTACTTTTATTTGTGTGTGTGTGTGTGTGTGTGTGTGTGTGTGTGTGTGTGTGTGTGTGAGAGAGAGAGAGAGAGAGAGAGAGAGAGAGAGAGAGAGAGAGAGAGAGAGAGAGAGAGATCTACTGAGTTGCTTGCATGAACCTGGGTAGGGGCTATTTACTGATGCATGGGCAACTTCCAGAGGCTACACCACTGATGAACATGCCTCTGCTATGCTGTGCTATCCCCCAGTAAGCAGTAGCTGCTCTGGGCAGGGTGAGGTCTCATGAGTCCCACTCCCATCCATGATGGATGTTGAGCAGGTCAATCTTGTGCAGGAAACCAGGGCTACTGTGAGTCCATGTGTATGATTGCCTTGTATCCAGAAGACAGTGTTCCACAGAACTCCTCCCCATCCCTCTGCTCTTACATTCTTTGCTCCTCTTTTGTGGAGGAGGTGAGACAGATGTCTTATTTAAGGCTGAGAACACAATAGTCACTTATTCTTAGCACTTTCACCAGCTATGGTTCTTGGCATTAACTTCTTCCCACTGCAAAAGAAATTTCTATACAGTCTGAGAACAGCACTAATTTATGGGTCTAAACACGAATATTTAAAAGGCAGTTTGACAAATTGTTCACTTAGCTAACAACAGTAGTAGCTGCCTCACCTTGAGCCTATCTATTCCTGAGCCATGAGCTTTTGACCAGGCTTATGACACCAGGCATCAATTCCCTTCTGTGAAGTATGATGGAAATCCAATCAGAGAGCATTTGGTTACCCTCGTGACAGTCTCACACATTACAGCCACTGTTCCACCAGTAGGCGCATCTTGCCTGGCAGGTCAGTTATGACGCAAACAGGATCCACAGCTGTGTTAGATTGTTGATAACTTTTCTCCCCCAGCAGCTACACAGCACCTTCTGGCTCTGTGAAAGCTAGACAGCAGGGAGGAAGGATGCTTCCTGCTCACCTCCAGCTTGACTTCTCTATGTCCTGCAAGCAAAGCATGTTGTCTCCTCAGCAAGAGGGAATTATCATCTAGTTTTGGGATGCAACCAAGCACAATGGGAATAGTTTATATTGTTCTAAGGTCCTCTGCCTCCCTGGCCAATAACTTGTAGGGAGATATCTCACCCTTGGCACTGTTTTTTTTTTTTTTAAACTAACCCATGGCATGTGGGATTAGAGACTTGTTTATGTGACATTCTCATGGAGCTTATTTGCCTATTTTTCAGGAGCCTCCATGATGCTTTCCATAGTGAATGTACAAGTTTGCAACCCCACCAGCAGTGAATAAGGGTTCCTTTTTTCCCCACATCCTCACCAGCATCTATTGCTGGTAGATATTTTTAATGATTGCCATTCTGACTGGAATAAGATGGATTCTCATTGTTGTTTTGATTTGCATTTCCCTGATGATTAATGATAATGAACATTTTCTTAAATGAAAATTCGTCATTTGTGTTTCCTCCTCTGAATTTCCTGTTGAGTTTATTACCTCATTTTTTGACAGGGCTGTTTGGTTTTTCATTACTTAATTTTTTGAGTTCTTTGTGGGTTCTAGATATTAGTCCTCTGTCCATAGTGTAGCTGGCAAAGATTTTCTCCCAGTCTGATGGTGGTCTGTTGGCTCTGAGTATGGTATGTTTGTCTGTACAGAAGCTTTTAAGCTTGATGAGATCCAATTGGTTAAGTGATTGTTGCACTTTCTGGGCTACTGGGGTATATTCAGGAAGTTTTTCTCTACTCCTATCTTATGGAGAGTTCCCCTATGTGTTCTTCCAGGGTCCGCAGAGGTTCAGATCTTATGTTGAGGTCTTTCATCTATTTGGAGTTGATTTTTGTGCATGGTGAGAGGAGTGGGTCTATTTTCATTTTTTACATGTATTTATCCAATTTGTCCAGCACCATTTGCTGAAGATGCTATCTTTATGCCAGTGAATGTTGTTGGCACCTTTGTCAAAGATCAAGTAACTGTAGTCACTCGTACTAAGAGTAGGGTCTTTAATTTTGTTCCATTTGTCAGTCTGTCTGTCTGTTTTTATGCCAGTACCATGCTGTTTTTATTAGTATGGCTTTATAGTGTATCTTTAGATCAGGAATGGTGATACCTCCTGAGGAACTTCTTTTACTACAGGTAGTTTTGGCTATCGGGGACCTTTTGCCATTACAAATAAATTTAGAGATTATTTTTTCTATGTCTGTAAAGAATGAAGTTGTGATTTTTATTGATACTACATTGAATCTGTTGATTGCTTTTGGAAGAATGGCCATTTTCACAATATTAATTCTACCTATCCAGGAGCATGGGAGGTTTTTTCATCTTCTCCTGTCCTCCTCAATTTCCTTCTTAGCATTGTTATGTTTTAATTATACAAGTCTTTCTTATCCTTCATTAGTGTTATTCCAAGGTATGTGCTGTTTTTTAAAATATTTTATTTATTAATTTTCAAAGAGAGAGAGAGAGAGAGAGAGAGAGAGAGAGAGAGAGAGAGAGAGAGAGAGAGAGAGAGAGCACGTGCACCAGGGTCACCACCTTGTGGGTCTGGCTTATGTGGGTCCTGGGGAATTGAACCCAGGGCCTTAGGCACTGGAGGCAAGTGCCTTAACTGCTGAGCCATCTCTCCAGCCCCAGTATATGCTGTTTTTTCATGCTATTGAAAATGAGACAATATCACTGATTTCTTTTCCTGTATGCATGTCATTTGCATACAGGGAGGCTAGTGATTTTTGTGTGTTAATTTTGTAGCCTGCCACCTTGCTGAAGGAATTTATCACTTTTAGGAGTTTAATGATACTGTCTTTCAGGTCTGTTATGTATAGGATCATGTCATCTGCAAAAAGGGATAGTTGAACTTCTTCTTTTCCAATTTATATCCCTTTTGTATCTTTCTCCTGTCTTATTGCTTGGCCTAGACCTTCAAGTACTATGTTAAGAGCAATGGTGAGAGTGGACATCCCTTTCTTTTTCCTGATTTTAGTGAGAACTCCTTGAGCTTTTCCCCGTTGAGTATGATTTGGGCTCTAGGAGTTTTGTATACAGCCTTTATTATGTTGAGGTATAACCCCCCGATGCCAAGACTCTCCAGTGTTTTGATCATGAAGTGATGTTGAATTTTGTCAAAGGCCTTCTTTGCATAAAGTAAAATGACTATATTGTTCTTGTGATGTTTATTAATATGGTGGATTACATTAGTCAAGTTCCATATGCTGAACCATCCCTGCATTCCTTGAATGAAGCCTACCCAATCAAGGTGGATAATAGTTTTGATGTATTGTTGGGTTCAGTTTGCAAGGATTTTGTTCAGAATTTTTGCATCCAAGTTCTCCAGGGCTATGAGCCTGTTTTCCTTTCTTGTTGTAACTCTGTCTTGGTATTAGGTGATGCTAGCTTCATAGAAGGAGTTTGGAAGCATTCCATGTTCTCCAATTACACACACACACACACACAAAAAAAAAAAACCTTCAGAAAGAGTGGGTTCAGTTCTGTGATGAACTTTTGGTAGAATTCAGCTGTGAATCCATCAGGTCCTCGTACTAGGAACCAAATGTGGTACCTTTCTCATGTGAGTTAAGTGCTCAACTGCTGGGCTGAATTTCCATTTCTGTTGTATGTTTCTTTGATTTACTTTTGAGACTTGTTAGGGAAGAGCCAGAACATCCTTTATTCTGAGACTAGTTCAGCCCCATTGTTAAAGCTGTATCTTTACATACATTCTACCCAGTGTGCAGTATCACATGATCTATCTGTTTTGTCCAGTGGGGCACAGATCATTCTCAGCTCTGTGGGGGCTGTAGACAAAGCCATTCCATGTGTTCCTTTCCAGCATTTGTTCTCTTACCTCTAGAGATTTCTCCTGTTGCTTGAATGGTTCAGGACTCATTCAAAATCTCAAGGAGACTTTCCTGAGATTTTCTCACTATTCAATTCTTGGGCTTCAGTTCCTCAAGTTTTAGTCTTCTTGATTCTTCAGAATTCTGTCATCTTCCTCATCAATGCAGCAGAACTACTTGAGTCTGTTTGGACTCATCTTTCCTGTCTTTATCAACCACCAGTCACTGATGTCTTGATCATCACAGTCCCACAGGAGTCTAAAAACAAGCCATAACCTTTGTCCTACTTGTTTCTTAAGCCAGGAAAATAAGCCAGCAAGCACGAACCCTCTCCTATATATCATTTTCTCTCATCCAATACACTTTTAGTTGGAAGTGGCAAGTTCAGAAGATTATGAAGGTAATTTTTTTAAATCTCCAATCTTTTTCCTTTTGAAAGAAAGCTTCCATTGTTACCATTTACCTTCCAGAGGCCAGAACATTTTCAACGTAATCATATTGACATGTGGATTGTAAATAGAAAAGATGGGATGGGTCTATTTGTACACTGAATTAATTCTTCATGGCTATGAGCCATTGGCTTCCTTGGGCAACTCATAAAGTAGTATAGGCTGATACTTCTGAGCCCTCCCAGAGATGGACATATTTTTTTTTGACCAGTTAGTGTGTGTTTAACAAATGAATGAAAATTGGGGTCTAGAAAGATCACTCAGTCAGGTCAGCACTTACCCCAAAAGCATGAGGACCCTAGTTTAAATCCCCAAATTCACCTAAAATGCCATGTGTGGTGGTGCATGCCTATGGTCCCAGCTCTGGCGAGGCAGAGATAGATGGCTCCCCGGATCTTGCTAGTCATCCAGTCTAATCTAATTGGTAAGAGGTTCAGAATATGAGAGACCCTGGCCGGAAGTGGTGGCACACACCTTTAATCCCAGCACTCGGGAGGCAGAGGTAGGAGGATCACTGTGAGTTCGAGGCCACCCTGAGACTACACATAATATGAGAGACCCTGTCTTAAAAAGAGGAGAATGACATACCCAACAATGAATCTGAGATTGTCCTCTGATCCTCGATGCACACTGGGACACACATGTATATGCACACATACAAACACACATATGCTAAAAAGTAACAATTTTTTAAAAAGAAAGTTATAAGTCTTTCCTTGTGTCTTCATAAGTATTATCTCTGAGTATTTGTTTGTTAAACACATATGTGACAAGTACCACTGGTAGTGAGAAGCTCAGGAAATGAAATCCTCCAAGTTCATCAAAGCACCCCCAAGGGCCAAGGGAATTGATGGTTTCCCCTTGTACAGGACAAGCTGAAGCAGCATGCTGTAGACATCTTATTAAAACCTCTTGTTTTAGATTAAAAGCTCATGAGGAAATCTATGAGTTCAAGTATCTATGTTTCATATGTTGAAATCATGTATTGGAGGCTGGATGCCCCACAGTGCTCTGCTTAGCTCTCTACCACCACAGAGTTAATTAATTTCAGGAGTGAGAACTCACAGCTCAGTACAATGTCTTGGTTGACTTCAAACTCCTGCTTCAGCCTCTTAGTATCTGGTGCCATAGGTGCCTGTCACCATGCCTGGCTTAGGTGTAATTTTACTGTCTTCTTCCAGCGTCACAGCTATAGAAGGGAAGCTGACAACTTGTTCCTGTAGCCATACTGGCAGGTGCAAAGATATTCTACAGAAAGGTACTTGGGCCTCTCTTCTCAGATGCCAGACCATCTCATGCTGGAGGAAAGGAAAGGCTGAAGCCTGGTGCCAGGCAGAGGAAGGTCTTGTCACATAGGAAAAAAATTTCACAGACAACTCTGACCACCTTGCAGGAAGATGCAGAGGTGAAAGCTAACGATGGGTGGGACCATACCTTGACCAGGACTACTTAGTGGATACAGAGATGGACCTGAGGGGCACCTCTTCATTTGTTCTTTTTCCTGACATGACCAGTTTTTGAATAAAGCTCCTTTTTTCTACTTTTTATCATTACTTGTCTCTTTAAGTAGTGTATTGAGGGTGGGTGGTTGGAAGAGCCTGGCTTGTAAGGAAGGCCAGGGCACAGGCTCTGAAGTCTGGTAACATTACAACTTTGTTTTGAAAGGTTTTCACACCTACTCTTCTGACTTCTTGAATGGAATACCTTATCCATGATGAAATTATAAATAGCATGTGCTGATCAGTCTGGGGTGGCTCTTGCTGTTCCCCTAGATTAGTGTGTGAGACAGAAAAGACAGCTGGCTTTTAGTAACTTATGAAGTTAGGAATTCTGAGTTTTATTAAAATTAAAAAGGAATAATTGATTTCATTAAGCTATTCTCTCCTTGAGCCCTGCTTTATAGACTTCTACTTCTCAGCTCCCGTCTTAGCTATAAGAAGAGGGGACTGGGGGCTGGAGTGAATAGTCATGTTTATAGCTCCTGAGTACCTAAGGCAGGAGAAAGAGGTGAACTGTTATTTCTGCAGGCAGAGCAAATGTGTTTGTGTGGGAGAGGAGAGCTAGACTCCTTGCTTTCAATTTACTAATGGGAAGCAGACTCAGAGGGGTTAACTAATTAGTCAGTGGTGACTTGGGAGAGTGAGGGAGGGAGAAGTGGAGAACAGTTTCCCTAATCCCACTGTACATACAATTGTTCTTCCTGTGTGGTCTAACAGCTCAGCCAAAGTTACATCTGCTCCCTAAAAAAAAAAAAAAAAAAAAGGATAGATTTTCCTTTCTAATGGGAACACATTTTATGAAATGGATAAATCAGTTAAAGATATTTGGTTAAAGAAGAATGAGGAGAAATAAAGTTGATCCTCAGAGAACAGCACGGATGGTCAGTTCACAGCAGCCCCTCATTCTTCACTACCTCTCATCCGCCCTTCTCTCTCTGAGGGGAGATCTCAAAGGGCATTTGCTAATTGCTTATGAACAGTTTAATGCCCTTGAAAGAATGTATTGTCAGAACGTTATGTGCATTTTAAAGTTATCACTTTAAGAATTTTATCCACAACCTTTAGTGTAAAAGATGTCACCACGCTTGTATCAAGCACACACCTTTCCCCAAGTAGAATGGCTCTAACAGGGCCCCAGACAAGGGTATTGCATGATGGTTCATGGTTTAAAAAACAAAACAAAAAACCTTTGTCTTTCAGTAAAAGTCAGGACTAGCAGATAAATCCTAAAGAAGACCCTTTGATTTGATCCCTCACATGTCTAATCTTTTTCATATTACTAACTTCTATACCTAGTCTGTAATTAGACAAGGTGATTTCTTCACTGGTTAAAAGTACAGCATTTGACAAATAGCAGCCAATGAGAAACTGTTGCTTTCTTTTCGACTATAAACCTTTCTCAATTGTAAGTCTTCTGGAAGATAAACACTTCTCACTTCCATGCCTATCCTAAATTATTAGAGATTATTTAAGTGTAAGTTATTATTGTAATCTTAATACATAGAAAATAAAGCTGGGTTAAAATTAGGGGAGGGTCCTGATCTTGTTTCTTTAGGGAAACTACAATCCTGCTGTTTTGAAAATCCACCCTGAATTTTCCAGGAGCAACTTTATTACCACAGTCAAGCAAAACTGCAGGTTCATACTTCGGAGCTAAGCTGTCCAATAGGTGATGAGTAGCCACCCAAACTCTTGAAGGGTTGCTCATCTAGGTTGATGGTTCTGCTCTACACCTCCTTCTGCAGTAGTTGTCTACCCAGCATTGTCAGAAAAGACAAATGCGCCTGAGTGTGGTGACATATGCCTTTAATCCCAGGACTCAGGAGGCTGAGGCAGGAGGGTTGTGAATTCAAGGCCAGTATGGACTTTAGCAAAAAGTAAAAACAAAACCGAAACAAAAGCACCTCTCCATCAGAAATGGAGGGGGTGTGGTCAGCCTTGTGAGGACTCAACAAAGCAAGCTTGTGAGCTCTGAGTTCTTTGAACTTGGCTATTGTGGCTTGAATCAGATGTCCTCCCATAAACTCCCGTGTTCTGATTGCTTGGTTCCCAGCTGCTGACAGTTTGGGAGGTGGATCCTTACTGGAGGAGGTGTGTCGATAGGAGTAGACTTTGGGGTATTATAGCCCAGCTTCCCCTTGCCAGGGTTTAGCTCACTCCCTTGCTGTTGTTTATCCCTGATGTGGCAAGATGTGATGTCCAGCCTCTGCTCTTGCCTTGCTTTCTCTGCCATGATGAAGCTTCCCCTAGAGACTGTAAACCAAAATAAACCTCTTCTTCTCATCAGCTACTTTTGGTCAGGCGTTTTGTCCCAGCGACATGAAAGTAATTACATGGATCTCAGGATGTTGGTGAATGTGGCAGACGCTTCACCTCTGTGATTCCTTGATATGCCATTGGGTCTTTATCCTTTGAACTAACGTCCAATAGGAATATAACATGAACTACAGACATAGTTTAAAAGTTTCTTATAGCCTCATTAAAGAGAGAAAAACACATGAAAATATTAATAATTGATTTTTTAACCATGGAAAATCTTAGAAATATAACAAATATAAAATTTGCTGAGATAGTTTACATTTTTCTTTGTTCTGGCACAAAGTCTGAAATATGGTATGTTTGATACTGGCAGAATAGCTCAGGTTGGAAAAGTCACTTTTCAGGAGCTCAGTAGTAGCATGTGGCTTATGGACCTGATAATACAGGGATTTGGACTTTAAAATGGAATATGGGATAAAGTGAGAGTATCTTGTAGTTACTTTCAAGACTGTTACAGATCATACTGAAATATAAGTATGGATTCCTGAAAACTTTATGAACCTTAGTGTACATCTCTAGAAACCTAGTGATGTACACTAATCACTGAAAAGACTCTAGGAGCAATGATGGTTACTTGTTGGGCCCCAGCCTAACTGAGCAACCTTAAGCTAAATTTTAGAATATGGGAAGCCGGGCATGGTGGCACACACCTTTAATCCCAGCACTCACCTTTAATCCCAGCAGAGGTAGTAGCTGATGAGTCTTGTTCTTGCTTGATAAGCTTTGTTCCTGCTTGTTAAGTTTTGCTTTACTGGTGATGTAAACAACTACCCTGCTGATTGGCTGTAAAATAATGCGCCCTAAGGAGGCATACTTTGCTCTTCTGTACTCTGCTGATTGACTCCCGCCAAAAAGTTTGAATCTTATTGCTTGAGAGAAATAGGCTGAACAATGCAGCCTCAGGTTATAAAAGGGCTTTGGGTGCTCAAATAAAATGAGATTTGCCCGACATTTCTTCCAGTTGCCTGTGTCTGTCTGACTGTACACCTCACCTCTCCCCGATCGAGGCCTTTCTCCGGTTGAACGGTGAGACTTGGGCTACCCTCAGGGGGCCAAGGGTCTGTGACCCCCCAACAGTTACTAAGAACCGTGTGGTTGCTAGGAATTTTCATGGCTGTTTTTATGTTATTCCACTAAATTCTCACCAAACCCTCTGAGGATTATTAGTCCCATTAAAGTTAATAAAGCTGCGATGCAGAGGGAGTAGGTGTCTACCCAAAGAAGCACAGTGATAAATCTAGGGATGACTTGGGTCCTAAGTAGCTTTTGCTACCTAACTACTTGGGATAACATCATTATCCTGAGAGCTTAGGTTCCTCCATACCAAAGCAGGTTTAACCTTGGATTTGATCACTTCGCTCTCTCAACACATGAAGAAGCCATGATTTTCGTTTTCAATCTTCTAAGTTTTATGGCCTTTGATGCATCTAGGAAGTGCTGTGACTAAAGACAAAAGCCCTCGCTTTTTAAGTAGATGGATATGCATTAACAGACAATAGTTGATAGGCTGTGAACACCAGACATGGTTGTTTACAGCCAGGGGTTGTAACAGGTCAGCATTGGGCAAATCTGCATTCATTTATTTCTTCTTGGCCCTTTATCCTTTATCAATTCCCCTTCTTGCTGAATTCTTTCAGTTTCTTGTGTGTTTATTGGTTTGTTTATCTCCTTCTAACTAGTACTCTGACCTAGAATCTAGGGACTGAAGCTCTAGAATTTGACCCTGGTTTGTTGACTGGGGCTCTGTCTTTCTTTTCCATAGTTTGATGTCTTGCAAACGAATTAGGGCCATTTTCCTATTTGGAAAATCCCAGGCAGAATCTATGGAGAAAGGTTACATGGTGGTGGACTCTATGGAGGAAACAGTGGGTGAGGACCCTTGGCTTTTGAAGGGCTAAGGGAGAGAGAGCAGTGTTTTCAGAGGGAATGCTCCAAGTGGGACATTCTCAAAATCATATGCAAGAAAGAAGCAGGTCATTTTCCTGTGGGCGGTTGTGTCCTCTAAGTGATGAGCAAACATGCCAGGATTAATTCCAGGTATTCCAAAGGAAAGCATTCACTCTAGACCTACGACCTTACCATACAAGTTCTTTCACTAACTCAAAGAACTTCACCTAATGTCGTTTCTCCAGTACTTTGTAATATTCAATGGATGCAAAGAGTCAAAGCCCTGGTTGCACATGGAAATTAAATGTGAAGAAACGTGAGCTATTCTTTCTGATTGCTGTCAACTTCCTGCGGATCACATTGGTAAGGTTGGCTTGCTCACTGCTAGACAGGTAAATAAACCCATTCTAAAATCTTTCCTTATATGAAAGACTAAGGCAACATACAAAGCTATGTGTTTTCTGCAGCTGGGCATATAACTCAAAGACTATGGAGGAAAGAACTGGGAGAAGCATCAGTCTTACAGTTTCAATGTGCCACCTAGATTTTACATGTTGGAAATTGAAGACCTCAAACTATGTATTGATATTATTTGGAGGTGTGACCTTTGGAGATAATTAAGACTAGGTGAGGGCTGGAGAATTAGCTCCCTCAGTAAAGGCCTTGCCTTGAAAATATAAGTCCCTGAGCTCTATAATCCACATAAAAAAGAAGCTGAGCTTAATGGCATATCCTTGTAACTCCAGCATGGGGAAAGTAGGGACAGGGGGATCACTCACTGCGGCTTGTAGGCCAGCAAGTTTAGTCTATTTGGTGAGTTCCAGGCCACTGAAAAGGCCACTGTCTCAAAAGAGTGATGGTATCTGAGGAACGACCACTGAGGTTTTCCTCTGGTCTCCTCATCTTCCTGCACCCACGAGACATGCACTCTGACAAATGTGCTCCCACAAATTAAGGATTGGATGCTATCATGAAAGTGGGATCTCCATGATGGGACTGGTGGCCTTTGAGGGAGAAAAGGAGATACCTGAGCTTTTGCTCTCTCTATCTCAACAAGTCACACTTTCCACCCACCATGTTATGATGCAACAAGACTCCTACCCGATGCCAACCTGATGCTGGCACCATGCCTCCAGAACAGGGAGCTAAATAAACCTCTTCTGTGTACAAACTACCTAGTTTCAGCAACAGGAAACAGACCAGAACCTACAGTTTTTATCAATGTCTTAAAGTTGAGGAGGAGTGAGCAGAAGATGGCTAAAGCCTAATTCTCATCTAATGAGGATGGACAGGAACTTACTCCAGGACACACTTACTGCTTCTAGATGTGGTTACTGTTTGACTGTGCATCCTTGCAGTCCTGCGAGCGAGGCTTTCAGAAAGAAAACTAAAAACCAAGCAAAAGTGATCCAATGCAAACCAAGTGGCTATGGTGTTTGGAGCGTAAATGGAATTTCGTTCTTTACTATAGTGATTTTTAGTCACGTGTGCCAGACTAGATTGATTGTCAAATTTGGGGACAAGAAAGAATTTTCCTCTGGGGTATACTGGCAATTATTTTTCAGTTGTTTTTGCCCTGCCCGGGAGCATAACGCAGATATCATTTTTAGGATCAGGTGAGTTTATCCAACATGATCAATTTCCTGTGATTGTCTGCTATTGTCACTAGGGGGAGGGGAGAATAGCTCTCTTTGACACTAAAAGCTGTCACTTGGAAATTGACCAGGACATCAAATTCTGAGCCCCTAATGACAGTGATGAAAAGATCAAGAGACTAATGGGTTGTGGAGAGAGTGGGGAGTGTGCAAAGCGGTCTCTTCTCGCTGATGCCTTTGCAGTTCCCTGTATGACGTATCAGCTCTGGAGAGCTCTCAGGGCCTGAGGAGTCATGTGACATGACAGACACAGAGGAGGACAATGAGTCACTTTGCCTGGTTGGAAACGCAGGTGCCGGAGAAAGCCCACGTCTCCATGGAGAGGAGCGGTGGGCTCCCTGGCCACATTTGGCTACAAAACCTTATTTGAAAATTTCCTGTTTTTCCTTAACTATTTATTTTTGACAATTTTTAAACATGTATATAGTGCATTTTGATATTCAAACTCCATTGCCCTCTCCTACCCCCTCCCTTTGCCACGAACCCTTTCCTCCTTCCTACCGCTCTCACTTCTGCTTTAATATCTTTATTTTATTTTATTTCATTTTATTTTTTGACTCACTGGGTTTAATTAAGTTTTCTTGCATAAACATGGGTGGGGGGTTTATTTACCTGAGTATGGGGGACTTACCAGTGACTACACCACTGCATCAAATATCCCCTCCCCAACCCCAGCAACCAATAACTCCCCAGGGAGGAGTGAGGCCCATGATCCCCTATGGCATCCACAAAAGCATGTTGAAGGTCTTGTGTAAGTGATGACATTTGTGGTCGTCCAATCCCGTGACTGGGACTGCCCCCTCACTAGTTCTCTGAGTACTTTCTCTGCTACCTGGTCTTTCCCTCTTTGGCTCGATTTCTGACTCTGGATGTTACTCATAACAGGGCCTTCCTTTCTTCTCAATTTAAGTAATAGAATACATCATTAGATTTATCACAAGCATTCTTGTTTCCCTGTTCCTACACAGTCATACCTGTGTTGTCTGCTTTTCACACAAATGGCATGAAAGAAACAGAAAGCTACAACTTTAAAATGACATTTCAAACTTCACTGGTCACTTTCTTAAAGTTCCCAAACTTCTTCCCGACAGGAGCTTGATGGTGCTTGTGTCCTTAGCGTTTGAGCATCCTGTTACTGTTCTGACCCATCACTTAGCCCACACCAGTCACAGTGATTTTCTTTCTGTTCCTTATTCCTGCCAAGGTGCCCTGGGGAATTGGAGACAGTTTTGACTGCGCTGAATTATTTGGAGCTTGAAAATGTTGTTACCAGAATCATACCCTGGCTTTGGGAAGGTGGAGGTTCTCAGAGCCTCAGACATTAGCAATTTCTGTGGTGGACATAGGTGTATTCATGGGAGTGGGGAGGAAAAGAACAAGGGGGAGGAAGAGGAGGAAGTCATTGTAGATAATCTTTTTCTTTTTAAAAGATGCCTTTCTCATTTTTTCCTTTCTCTCTCTCTTTTTTTTGTGCATGTAGGGGATGCATGTGTGTGAGAGGGTGCGTTTATGAGTGTTTGCATGCTTGTGGAAGCCAGACATTAACTTCGAGTGTTGATTCTCTGGAACATTCCCAGTGAGCTATCTCTCCAACTCTATATTTTGGTTTTTGATAAAGTTCTCATGTAGCCAAGGCTAGCTTATAACTTGATATATAACCAAGGATGGTCTTGAACTTCTAATCCTCTTGCCTCTACCTCCCAATGCTGGGATTGGGGGGGGGGCGGTGTGCACTGCCATGCCAGGGTGGTTGTTGTTGTTACTATTATTATTATTAATTTCAGGCAGGGTCTTACTGCAGCCTAGGATTGCCTGGAGCTTATTCTGTAGCACAGACTGTCCTTGAACTCATTGTGATCTGCCTGCCTCAGCCTCCTGAATGCTGGGATTATAGTTGTGAACTACCACACCTGGTGATGATACGTTATTTATAACAATGATTACCATGCTGTGCTACAGATTGCTGAAACTCATTCTGGAGGCAATTCTTCCAAGTTAGACAATTAATTTAGACTGAAACTACTGAAAAAAAAAACCCAGGCAACTACACAATACATTTGCATACATGTAGCTTGGCTAATTAGTTTCCTTAATACCCATCCCCTCACTTGTCATCCAAATTCAGTTCTTATTTCCTCACTCCTGCAGTGTCCTTCCGACACTATTCAATCATTTTATTGAAAATACTTTTGCACGGTTTCTTAGAAGACAAAGACTGTTTTAGAAACACAAACATGATTCTATCAAACATACCTGAGAAAGCTAGCAGCAATCTTTAACCCTTGGATCCAGTTGGTGATCACATTTCTAATTGTGTTGTAGTTTTCTTTTACAATCTTGTTTATATTGAGCGTATAGTGTTACTTTCTATTAAAAAATCTAGGGCAAGAGAGGTTTCACTGTTTCTTTGGTGTTTTATTTTCCTTCACCATTCTTTGGATCATTTTTCCCAGATAGGATGGTTGAAATGGAAACAATTTAAAATGGAATTAGCTGAGCAAACACACTGTAAAAGCCATGCTTTGGGTGACACAAACTCCTTTATGACCCAGGGATTGATGAGATTAAAGATTTAATAACTGAGAATGAGACTCTATGGCTCATCAGGTAATAAAGCCACAAAGCAGGAAGCATACCACTGAGGGAAGCATTCCATTGTCACAAGCAAAAATGTCTTTCAATCGCACTGAAAAATTTTCCTGCAACTAATTCATAGTTTTGCATTTTTGGATAATAAGAAATGAATACATTAGTGAAAACAAAAGGTGCTTTGGAATCTTTCTTGGATTGATTGGTTTTATGTGGAACACTGATGCCATTTAATATCAATATTTAATATACCAATGACCTAACCTACATTTTTAGGGGATATTCCAATGGGGGAATAAAGCACATAGAAGTAACACTTTAACCTGGTCAAAAATCATACAGAAGACTGGCTCAGCAGTTTAGGCCCTTGCCTGCAAAACCTAACAACCCAAGTTTGATTCTCTAGTCCCCACATAAAGCCAGATGCACAAAAGGGGCACATTCATTTGGTACCCTGGTGTACCCATTCTCTCTGTGATTCTCTCTCTCCCTTGTCTCTATATGCCTGTAAATAAATAAATGAAAACATTTTTTAAAAATCAGTGCAGAAAAGGTAATTTTCAAAGGAAAAAATGAATTTTGGGGGAATAATCTTCTGATCTTAATTGACTCCACTGTAAAGGTTATTCAAAACATATCAGACTATCCCATCAGAACTCAATCAGACATGGAGTGTGCGTAGTGATACAGTCAGCCTTGGTCAGCAGTATGACTGGAATGAACAATTCTACAGAAATTTGGACACATGAGGAGGACTTCTGGAAAGCAAGATAATGATATTCCCTGGCCTATGCAGTCTATATGCTTCCTGTTCCTTCTCTCTCAGCTGCCAAGACCTTAAAGTACATATCAAATCTCAACATGGCGTGTGTTGTTCACACATCCTTAAAGACTGTCTAGTAGACCTAGCTTAACGCTGTTCTCCAGCATGCGAGAGCCTGGTCCAGCACCTCTTGTAGCATGTGTGCTCAGCAGCCTTTGACTCTGAACCTGAACATACTATTGGTCACAGGCCTTGAGTTGGATATCTGCCTCCTTAGATAGTATAGGGTGTGAGCCAGGTAGTGGGGAGTCATGCAGTTTGACTGTTTCCCTGTCCTGAGTGATGGTTTTGTGCATTGCTTATTGTTCTGGAGTCTTCTTTTCTTTTTAGCATGTGTGTGTGTGAGTATGCATGATTGAGTTGTATGTATGTTAGTGTGTGTGTGTGTGTGTGTGTGTGTGTGTGTGTGTGTGTGTGTGTGTAGAGCAGATGTTGATGTCCTGTGTCCCTCTCCCTTATTGAAACAGAGCTTTTCACTAAACCTAGAGTTCACTGATTAGGCTAGACTGAGTTAGTCAGTGAGTTTAGGAATCAGCCTGGCCCAGCAGTGGGTTAAAGATACCATCACACTCAGTACTGTATGTGGGTACTGGAGATCCAAGCTTAGGTCCTCAGGATTGCCCACTAAGACCTCCCATTTCTTCAGCCCAATTCTTTATTTCTTACAATCTCTAGAAAAATCCTTCTTTTTAAGGCTTATTATTATTATCTTAATAATACTGGAGATTGAAACTATGGCCTCACACATGCCAATCAAATGCTCTAAAAATTGAGTTATATCCTCACTGTAATGGTTAAGTTTTGTTGTCAAAACTTTTAGCAATCTTGGGTGGGTCTCTGAGGTTGTTAGAAGGAAGGTAGCCCTCTCAGCAGGGGGCTAAAA
>PVHP010035071.1:0-18486 GCA_004024765.1 Zapus hudsonius | reverse complement strand
AACATATTGCGTTTATATCTTGAATGATTATTAGTTTGTGGGGGCCAGGGGCGGACTGTCATGGTTTGATCCAGGTGTCCCCCACAAACAAATGAATGTGTTCTGATAGATCGATCCTCAGCTGATGGCAATTCGGGAATTAGAACCTCATTAGAGCTGTGTTGTTGGGGGTGGGCTTATGGGGGTTATAAGCCAGCTTTCCCTTGCCAGTGTTTGGCACACCTTCCTGCCACTGTTTGCAGTGCTGTGGCAGAGGTGATGTCCAGCCCTCTGCTCATGCCATCGTTTTCCCTGCCAGAATGGAGTCTCCCCTCGAGTCCGTAAGCCAAATAAACCCATTCCTCTACAAGCCGCTTTTGTTTGGGTTCTTTCTGCGCAGCAACTAGAAAGCTGACTGCAACACCAGCCCAGAGATATTTTTCTTCTTCAAAACTATTAATTATGACATTGAAATGTTAGCTTCTAAATTCCCACCAAAGAGTGTCTTAGTAATCTAATTATGGCACATCTGAATTCGGTGTGTTTTTCTTTGCTTAGCATCAAGGTCTTCTCCTGCACTGGGCACTCATCAGAGGAACAGAGTGTGGCTGCTCTATTACATCCCAGAGGACCACCATGCACATCTGAAAAATGCTCCTTCCTTCTTAATTAATTAATTAATCACACAATTGCTTTGGAAAGAGGAGTGCTACAATTCAAAAGACATGCTCTAGAATTCCGTTTCCAGGCTGTTACTTATAGCAAGACTTTTTGATTAGATTAGGTCACCTGCCTGTACTGGTGTTCACCTCATTGAGTTCTTATAATGATTATGATAAGTAATACCTTTGCAGTGCTTATAAAATGCATAATGCATAGTGAATGCTCATTAGCTATCAACTAGTCAGGTATAATTCTTCCTCTTTGGTTAGCTTGCAGAGAGATCACAGGCAAACTGGTAGTTTAATAAGCGCACAAAGACTGTGACCTAGCAGACAGAAAAACAAACATAAGGAATACAAACACTTAAATGATGAGCAAAAGAAAAATAACTCAAAAAACTCAAAGGAGTTCAAAGCAGGGTGTGTCAGGAACAAGAAAGAACAGGGAGAAGGAACTGTAAATAGTACCATGTGCTCCAGCAAAACAGTAAAAAATGTTCAAGTCTTCAAAGGGAAGGGCAGAAGGTAAAGAGTAGGGCTAATACACGAGAACACTCAGGATGCTCTTCCTTTGTGGCATTTTGCTGTATGCCTGGTATAAAGACTGTCCTCATCTTCACAGATGAGAAGACCATGTCTCACATCTCATGACTTGTAGAGAAAGGACGCCAATCTGAGTTTGTCAAACACCAAAACTGTAGGCACTTCTTTCTGTAGTTTAAAGAGTGGAGAAAATGTAGTCAAGACAATCATGCCAATGAGGGTTTTTCATGAGGACACCACAAAGTAGTCATCTATATTACAGGGCTGGGATTCAGAGTCCCAGTGTGAGATCCATCTTCGATGAAAAGGCAACCCTCATGGGGGAGGCTTTTATGTTAAAGACAATCAGCTACAAGCTCTGCATAGATTACCCCTTGCCCTAAAGCTTCACAGGTTTACACCATTCACTTCTGAAAACATGAGTTTTCTACGCCTTATGGGTCTCTTGCCACTAGGACAGTAAGATGAAACAAGCCAGAAGGAGAGCGATGGAAGTGTGTATTCGGGCTGGTAGCAGGGGATTGTGGGAGTTGCCATCTGAAGATTTCCATTTTCCCTGTAAAACCAAGTGATCTGTTAGAAAGTTAGAAGTGGCAAGTGGGAGAGGTAAGGAGAGAAGAATGCCGAAGATGACTTCTGAGGAAAAGGAAAGGACTAGCACAGTGAGGTGGGTCTACTGAGGTTGGTAAGAATCAACCTGGAGTGCTTGCTGCAGCACCTGTAACTGCCGTCAGCAGTGTCCAGTTCAGAAGTGACAGCTGAGGTTTTCTCAGGAGGGTGAAGTGAAATGACATTGACACGAGAAAGGCTGAAGACTGAGAAGGCGATAGAGAGGAAAGTAAATACATTTTAAGAAGGGATTGATAGATTATTCGGATTAGAAATCAGTTAAAGTTAGAAGCAGATGCTTGAGAAACATGGGGGAGGAGGGCAGGGGTTATTGTAGGGCTCCAAGTACAAATATCAAAAAGTACACAAGCTCAGCGGTACAGAACTTGCCTAACATGGGCATGGCTCTGGGATCCATTGTTAGAACTGTATTCAAAACAATGCAGGCCATTGCCAAAGCACTTGGTTACCTGCCTGGGATAAAAAGATAAGACTCTACTGCTGAAGACACCACAGGCTGTGGCAGTAAGACATCAAGTCACCTCCACGTCGCTTAGCGGGTAGCCAGCTCCCTCTTTGCTTGACCCCATGGTCCTGGAAAGGGCTATGGAAAGCTGCTGGGAGACAATGGTTACTAACAGCACAAATAAACAGGGGACTCAGCAAGCTACAACACCAACCAGCCAGGCCAGCATTCACATAGCCAGTGCGAGTAACCAACGATTCTATGACTGGACATGAGGCCCACACAGGGGGAGAGAACTCATACCTGGTGCTGGGAATCTATTAGGTATCCCATACACAGGAAATGTAGTCTTCAAAGAAAAGCTCCCTGTGCTCTCTGGATACCATCAGTGAGCATACACACCAAAAAGTCTCTCAAAAAACTATGGATACCCCCTTTAATCCACTCTTGGTTGGAGAATCTATTTTATTTTATAGACAGCAGAGAATACAGAGGAAATCCAAGATCCACCAACACAATAAGAAAAGACAGCTGACTGCCCACCACAAGATATTCCATGTCTAACACAGCAGACCAGGCCTAGGAGACAATGCAGAGGAAAAGGAAACAGAAACACAAATACTGCTCTCACTGCTAGCTTGACAACCAGTGCCAGCGAGATAGCGACAGACTACATAGCCAATCAAAACCCATCAAAGCAGAAACCCAAAAGCCACAGAAAACTCAACATTAAATCTGCTAACAGACCCTCTGTGGCTCAGAAAACAGTGTGGAAGAGGTGGTGGAAAGACTGTAAGAACCACAGAGTGAGTAGGAACATCCTGAGGCACAGTGCCCCACATAGAAGGCCACAGTGAACACTAACAACCCCATGAAGGAGGGACCTCAGGGAAAAGGGAATGGGGGTACAGGGGACTTAGATTTTAACCTCTTATAAAATAAAAAGTTTTTTAAAAAAACAAGGTATAAGCATATGACCTAGAAAGGGAATGTAGAGAAGTCCCATGAAAAATGTATGTATATATGTGAGTACATGAGAATACATGTATGTATCATTATATATGTGTGTATATATATATACTTTCATATATCTGTCACATGAGCAAGTATATACAGAAGTTCAGTGTAGAAATTTATACTTTCTACCAATACTTCCTTTGACACCTTTAAAGTGAAAATTTTGTCTTTAAATAAAATTATAAAAAGTACAACTTTTGTTCTTTGGGAGAAAAATCTTGACCTTAGACTCTAACATAAAGTAAGAGCTTGGCATGGTGGTTAAGTAAAAGGAATCCCAGCATCTGCAAGGTTGAGGCTGTGGACTGTAAATTTGAGTTCTGCCTCAGCCATGTGGTAAGAGCTCACCTTGTAAACAAAGTGGATTAAGGAATAGCAATAGACAACAGGAAAAAAATAGCATCATGCGTCGAAAGGAGCCAAAGCTCCTGGTGATAGGACTGTGGACAAGGCCAAAAAGGCAAGGCTGCTTTGTTCCCCCTGTATTCTTCCCCAGTGTTGTTGCTAACTTCTCCTTGCTGGCAGAAAAGACCTGACCAGAAGCAGCTTATGAGGAAAGGGTATATTTTGGCTTATAGACTGAAGGGGAAGCTCCATGATGGAAAGGAAAACATGGCATAAGCAGAGGCTGGACATCACCTCCTGGCCAACATTAGGTGGACAGCAGCAACAGAAGAACATTGGCAAGGGGAAGCTGGCTGTAACCCCTATAAGCCCATCCCCAACAACACATATCCAACAAGGTTCCAATTGCAAAATTGCCATCAGCTGGACATCAAGCATTCAGAACACATAAGTTTATGGGGACACTTGGATCAAGCCACCATCCCCAGCTTCATGGGAAAACACTAGCAATGCTAGTTCTATGAACAGCTGTTACTTGCCTCCTATACTCTGAGAGACAGTTTAAGAAAGTTTTCCATAATCGAGTACCCACTACTGGAGGTTGATCACATAGACCCCACTCTCTTTTTCCCGTGATGTCGCCTGAATACACATGTGTAAGTCTGGCACTTCTCTGGGTCTGGGTAACTTTCTGCTTGCCTTCTATCTGTGCCATGCATGGTATATGATTTTTCTTTGATCTCTGAGTCCTTCACTATTTCTTAATCTTTGCTGGTCTTTATTTAAAGGGGATCTCTTGGTTCTCACGCCCTGCCTTCCACATGTGGGTGTATGTGCCTCTGTGATGGAGATTCTCTGTCTACCCTCTCAAGCTGAACAAGGAGAATTCTCCTCTGGCTTGAGCCTTTAGTTAGCTTCCTCCCTGAATCTTAATCCTCCCTACAATAAACTCATAATTCATAATTTCTTCATAACATAATAATTCATAATTTACACTTCTTGCTGTCTGATTTATAAATTCTTTGCTAAAAACAGATAAGGACCCAAAAATTGGGGTTCACAGGTCTGGGGAATGCCCTGAACCCCAAATCCTGCATCAATACAACATGGACAAAAATGAAAGTTAATTTTGCACATTCTCCTCTAAAACAATTACTGCAATTATTCCTTGAATATACATTTTTATATTTTATTTATTTATTTGAGAGAGTGAGAGCGAGAAAGAGGTAGAGATAAAGAATGGGCACACCAGGGCCTCCAGCCACTGTAAATGAACTCCACACACATGTGTAACCTTGTGCATCTGGCTTTTATGTGGGTACTGGGGAATCAGACTCGGGTCTTTTGCTTTGCAGGCAAGTACCTTAACTGCTAAGCCATCTTTCTCGCCCTTGGATCTACATTTTTAAAAAAATCATTTGACAGCCTTGTGTGGTGGTACATGACTGTAATCCCTGCTCTTGGAAGGTTTTGTCAGAAGTACTGAGCTCAAGATCAGGCTGGATTAACAGAGAGATCCTGTTATTAAAACAGACTAAAGGGCTAGAGACATGGCTTAGCAGTTAAGGTGCTTGCCTGCAAAGCCTAGTGACCCAGGTTCTATTCCCCAGTACCCATGTAAAGCCAGATGTACAAAGTGGCATATGCATCTGAAGTTCATTTGCAGTGGATAGAGGCTGAGTGTACCCATTCTCCCTGTCTTTTTGCTTGAAAATTAACAAATATTTTAGGGGCTGGAGAGATAGCTCAGCGGTTAAGGAACTTGCCTGCAAAGCCTAAGGGCCTGAGTTCAATTCCCCAGCACCCACATAAAGCCAGATGTACAAAGTGGTGTATGCATATGGCGTTTGTTTGCATTGGCTGGAAGCCCTGGTATACCCATATTCTCATTCTCTCGCTCTCTCTCTCTCCCTCTCTCCCTCTCTCTCTCCTTACAAATATTTAAAAAAATTTAAAAACACAGAATAAGACAAAACTAAATAATCTGATAAGGTAACATGAACACTAAATGTTTCTATGAGAAGTATAAAAGCCTGCAAAGACGGAATTAAACAGGCAAATTCCAAATAGCAACTATGTAACCAAAAGAAAATGTTTGGATATAATGAATTTTAAATATTTAGGCAAATCTGTCTTTCACACCATGTACACTGAGAAGAAAGTGGTAATTTGTGTGTGAAGATAAATCACTAACAGCAAATGAAATGGTCCCTTGATTATGGGGAGATAAAGCAACTAAGGAAAGTGGAAAAATGATATTGTGACATGTACCTCAGGACCAGTGACTCCAATCAGAAGCAGTTTATGCAGTGAACTAGTACTTTATAGTATATAGACTAACAGTGGGGTTGTTTTGTTGAAAGATGCTTATTTCCCATTTTAATAAATGTTGGATATTTCTCCAACAGCTTGCAGTAGTTATATCCCACCAGAATCAGAACATTAACAGTGGTTAAAGGTACTTGCTTGCAAAGCCTGATGTCCCAGGTTCAATTCCCTACCATCCACATAAAGTCAGATGCACCAATGATATATGCAACTGATATCTGATATCTGTTTGCAGTGGCAAGAGGCATGTGTGCATGTGCACACACACACATACAAGTAAATGAAATTTACTTAAAAAGAAGAAACCTAGCATATGTCTTTGTGTGGGGTGTGTGTGTCCACATGGGTTCATGTGGGGGGGGTCAGCGGACTTTGAATGTCAGTCCTTATCTTCACCTATTTGAGGCAGGGTCACTTGTTGTTCACTAATGTATTTGCCAGGCTAGGTGGTCTGCAAGATTCTGGGGGATTCTCCTGTCTGTCTCCCATGTCAACTTAGGAATGCTGGCTTATAGTCACCTGTTACAGCATCTGGCTCTTAATCTTGGTCCTGGGGACCAAACTCTGGTCTTCACGCTTGCAATCCCATGCTTCTTCCACTGAGCTGTCTCCCCGGCTCCATGGGCATCTTTGTACCTAGGTCTACATTAAGATACTGGACCTTATTCAGCTTAGTAACCTGGCTGCATTTCTCCAAATGCTAGCCAGTTTGAGCATCTGGCCATTTAGAGTTTACTTGTGAAATATCTATACTGTTTATCAATTTTTCTTAGGTAGTGATTATAAGAACTCTAGTGTTGGCATTAAATTTTAACATCTGCATTCTAATTTTCCTCCCAAACATTACTTTAAATATTAAAACTTTGCATGTGGTATATTTTATGTCCTTCCCTTTTAAAGCTTTTGGATTCTCATGTCTTGGATAAAGGATTACTCTGAACTCTAGAACAGTGCTGTACTGTATTTAATAAAACTTTCTTGTGATGGAAAAGTTCTATATCTGCACATCTAATACATTAGTCACTAACCACAGCTGGTTAGTGAGACTAACAAAGTGAATTTTAATTAAATTTAAATAGCCACAGGTGGCTGCAACAGCTGAGTTCTACAGCTGAACTGGTCACAGTGTTGTCCATGGACTGCCACATGCTGGGAACACTAGTATCATCTGAGACAATGTTTAAAAAAACAAGAAAAAAAATCTAAGGCATGTAAAGTAGTCTTTAGATCAACAAGATCTCCATATGTAATATGATATACATTAAAGTGTAAGATACTTTGATAACTACACAAAATTAAGGATTCCTAATATTTGTTGGCAGTCTGATGTTTGTGAACCCCTTTTGAGAGCATTGTTTCTAAAGGCTTAAATGAAAATAGAATTATAAAGAAAATAAAATTATCAAAATATTTTAAACATTGCATACATTTTCTAAGTACACTAAAGTTAAAAATCCAGTGATGTATCTGAAGTCTAAGAACTTAACAAAATAAGGTGGTTGATACAAGATATGAATAAGGAAATAAAAATACTGAAGAAATACCAATAAGAAATGCTAAAAGCAAAAAAAATATATAGTAAGTGAAATGCAAAACTCTGTAGAAAGTCTCACCAATAGTCCAACAAAGAGAGAATAAAAGAAGGATATGAATGGGAATTTCAAGACATTTGGGACACTATGAAGAGATTAAACATAAGAATTCAGAGTATAGTAGAAGAGGAATTTCACCCTAAGGGTATAATAGGTATTTTCAACAAAATCATAGAAGAAAATTTCCCCCAAATATGGAAAGAGATATCAATGAAGATACAGGAAGCATTTAGAACACCAAACAGACAAAACCAGGAAAGAACCTCTCCTCACCTCATTAAACTACTGAACACACAGACCAAAGAAAATATATTGAGAGCAATAAGACAGAAGCATCAAGTAACCTATAAAGGCAAGCCTATCAGGATAAGAGCAATTACTCAATAAAAACTTTAAAAGCTACAAGGGTTTGCCGTGCTGTATTCCAAGTTCTAGAAGATAACAACTGTTAAGCAAGATTACTGTATCTGGCAACACTATCCATCACAATTGAAGGAAAAATAAGGTCTTTCCACAACAAAAACTGGCTAAGGGAATATATGGCTTGTGATGGTTAAATTTATTGTCAACTTGACCTGTTTAATAATCTACAGTAATCTTGGTTGAGTCTCTGAGTTTACCTGCAGAAAGGATTGACAAAAGGAGGAGGTTCCTTCTCCAGAGTAAGCCCTCCCTCCGCCAGTGGGTGTGTCTTCCAGAAGGGGACTGGATATAAGGAAGCTTGAGGGGAAGGGAAACTCTCTTCCTTCCTCCCCCAGCTGCTGGTACTTGTTCATGACTTGCACTCGCATCCTGCTCTCCTAGCCTTCCTGGACACTGGAACCCAGCTTCCGAAGAGCAGCCACTTCCCAGGGATCCTTCAGGCCTTCAGGGCTGGATTGGGACTGCTGAGGCCTCCAGCCACATGGACTGAACAGCTACTGGTTTCTTCACCTGTGGGCCTGTATACTGCTATTGTTGGACTTTCATAAACTACCCCAATAAATCCCCCTTTTCCATTCTATCAACTCTGTTTCCTCTAGAGAACCCTGACTAATACATGGCTACAAAGCCAGCTTCTCAGAACATATGTGAAGAGATCCTTCAGACTGAAGAGAAAGGCACACACATGAGAAAAATGGGAAAAAATAAACCATATTCAAAAAATAAGTAATACAAGAGAGTAAAGGAAAAATAGGAAAAACTACAAAAGCAAGAAATGACAAGAATAAATACAAACATTTCAATAACTCAACATCAGTGGCCTCAAGGCCCCAACCAAAAGACACAGACTTGCAGACTGGATTAAAAGTCAGGATCCTAGCTATAAATGTTTATATTTATATGTGAGTTGGAGTAAAAGTCAGTAGAAGAGGCTAGTAAACTAGAAAGGGGCCATAAGGGAGGAAGGAAAGGGGAGATTTAAGGGGAAGGTATTGTAAACATGTAAGTAGATGAACACATTACTGGGGGTGCGAAGGCCTAAGTGGGGTCTGGGGAAGGGATTGAGTAAAGGAGGGGTGAGAGGAGGCTTAATCAAAATTCAAGAGGTTTACAATAAGCCAGATGGAAACCTACTTCTTTGGATAATGGCACACCCAGAAGCCATAGATTGTTACACGAAAAATTTTGCCAGGGATGGGATACCTTCCAGTGAGTTATTGGCAAGAAAGGGAAGTTCTAAGGCAGCCAAAACAGTACAGGCCATTGCTAAGATTCTTGGTTGCCCATGAGAATGAGATGGTAAGATGCTAATGTTGAAGATCACATATGCTTGGGCTGCTGGTCACTGAAAAATCAAGCTTGAGCTGAGCTGGAAACCTCCCTGTTAATCAGCTGACAGAAAGCTGGAAAAAGCTATGGCTGCCTACAGTCCTATAGGAAAGAGATGTCATCAATGGTGGTAAATAGTAATGGACCTTGTAAGCCTTAAGATTAGTCAGCCAGGACAAATGTGCCAACTGGGGTAATAGAGGCCTCCTATTGTGGTTCCAACCAACTAATTGGACTGGAGGCCGGCTCCATAGAAGGGAAAGCATGCCTGGTACTGAAGATATAGTCAGAAACCTATGGCAGGGGAGACCATGAGCCCTAGGGGAGTAATGCCTACTGTTGTTTAGCTAAATGTATATATTATATGTATCAAACTGCCTTATAAGCACTTTTAAAATGTGTATACCCATATATTAATGCAACTTTCGACTTTGGCTACAGAATCTTGTCTTTTCAGATGGCAGTTACCACCAGGATGACTCAAAAGGCACCACAGAGCTGAGAAGAAGCGATGGGAGTGTTCAACACTAAGACATCTCTATCATACCTTCTAAGGCTCAGGGTCCATTGTGGAAGAGGTGGCAGAAAGATTATAAAAACCAAAGGACTGCTTATAATACAATCTTCCAGACACAAAATAGCCTTGATATTCATGACTACAGAGTGCCAGATACTAAGTACACGATGCCTTCATAATAAGAGGAAAAGATGACATCAAAACAAAATAGAAACTAACTGAGATGGGGGATATGATGGAGTGTGGATTTGAGAGGGTGAAAAGGGGAGTAAGGAGGGAATCATAGTTTATTGTCTATAATTATAGAAGCTGTCAATAAAAAGTTTTTAAAAAGGTAAAAATATGGTTTTAAGGTTAAGATTAAAGCTGATTGTGTAATTTTTCTCCTAAAAATTTTAATCCACATGAAATTAATATTGTATATCGTATAAACTGTGAAAACTTTTTTTAAGGTTTAGAGAGGCTTTATTAGAGTAAGAAGGGCTAAAATACAGGAGGCTCCTATCACGAGGGAAAAAAGAGTCTATTTGGGAGAAGAAAGGGGTCCTTTTCTGAGACGAGGCTGAAATGAGGGGGTGGGGACTTACCAAAAGCCTGGGAGTTTAGGAGTCTCTCTGCTGGTCAGACAAGAAGACAGAAATTTTGCCTCCTCGTGTATTTAAAATTCCCCTGTAAGTCCCAGTCTCCTGGTGAGGACATTTTTTTTTTTTAACAGATATCCATTCACTTCTGCAAGGGACATTATAATAAATTCCTTCTAACTGGCCTGAACTGTTGTTAGTGTGGTATAGATCTGTTTCTCTATCTGATCCATAGGTGTGTGCCTGCATCTCTGCCAATAGCACATTGAGACGTTCATGTATGTTTTGAAGTTTATACTGAGTTCTCGGTTGGTCTAGCATAACTCACCTTTTTTAAACTTTTCTTGGTAAATAATGGGCATCTGTTTTTCATGTAAACTAAAACAACTCATTCCTATCTAATTCTGCACTCTCTTCCCTTTAAACCTTCCAAATGATAAAGAAAAATAATGGAATATAGCAACAACTGCATAGATTAATACATTAATCCTGGAAGAAGATTGGATGATCTTGTAAGTTCTCTAAAATATGGTATTTCCATATTTAACATTAAGCTTTTGTAGTTTTTTTCCACATGCATTCATTGCTAAAGACGGATATGGGGCACAAATTCATTACCAGGAAACTACATTCTGCCTCACATTGCACTTTCAGTTTCCAAGCTTCTTGTCACAGAGGTAAATGTAGCTCTCAGTGCTGGAGATGGCTTAGTGGATAAAGCACTTGCTTGCAAAGCCTGCAGGTTCGAATCCCCAGTACCTGTGTAAAGCCAGATGCACAAAGTGGTGCAAGCATCTGGAGTTCATTTGCAGTGGCTAGAGGCCCTGACAGGCCCCCCACTCTCTCAACCCCCTGCTTGCAAATAATAATAAATAAAATGTAGCTATCAATTAATTCCTAATTCATTTTTACTCCTATTCATTTTATGCTGTTGATTGGTTTTGGCTTTTATTTTGTTTTGCTGTTGAGATTCCCACCAAGCATCCCATGTTGGCCTCACAGTTTTGATCCCCTAGCTTCAGTACATGCAGTGCTGAGATTATAGCCTGCCCAGCACACCCAGCTCTTCTGCTCTTTCCAGATGAGTGATACATCTTAGGAACCTTTACTTATGTCTCTTTAGTAATACAGGCATAGGTTTCTCTTCTGGCACAGTATTAATTATTCCTCAAGAATTCTGACATAAAATATTCTAATTTTACTTCTATTTTCCAATTTTTAATCTAAAAGATGTGTTTAAATTAAGTGTCAAGCAAGTTGTCTCTGGTTTTACTAAGTTACGATAAAAATAGGAACTATAAAACCTATACTTAAAAATGTTCTAGTTCATGGGGCTGGAGAGATTTATCAGTGGTTAAGGCACTTGCCTGCAAAGCCTAACAACCCTGGTTCAATTCCCCAGTTTGCATGTAAAGTTAGATGCACAAACTGGTGCATTTTTCTGGAGTTCGTTTGCAGTGGCTGAGGGTTCTGTTGTGCCTATTCTCTCTTTCTCTCTTCTCTCTCTCTCTCTCTCTCTCTCTCTCTCTCTCTCTACTTGCAAATAAATTTTCTCTTTCTCTCTTGCAAATAAATAAATATTTTAAAAAATGTTCTAGTCCAAGTAGACACATCATAGTTTTGTAATCTTTACAATAACATTTAGAAGTAACTTATTCTCTGGTCAAGGAATGTCAGGCTTTCTTCATGGCAACAGCACCCAAATGATCGACAGAACCAGTTCCTCTAGCCCTTATTTATTTTTTATCCATCACATCTGTTCAATTTTCAAAGAAGAATATTAAACTTCCCAAACTTTATTGCATTTTACCAAGTTCTCATATTCTTACTTTATAAATGACTACATTACCCAAGATGCAAAAGTTTATAGCTATAACATCACCTTCTATTATAATATACTTTGTTGTCCTGTGTTGTAATTTTAAATTCTACCTTATCTCATATTAATATCACCTTCCTGCTGCCTCTTTTTATATTTCTTAGTCTATCTCTTTTTCAATTTTTCCTTATCAGTTCACATTAAGCAAGTTTCTTTTAGCTTATTGGGGGGGTGAGGCCATGTTTTTACTATATATCATAGACTGGCCTCAAACTCATAATCTTTCTGCCTCACCCTGGGCAGAGATTTCAAAGTGACAGTACTCTATTATACATTATTCATCCAGAATACTTAACATACACAACTGCTAATTTATAAATTTATTAAAGGAATTAAATCATAAAATTGAAGATAATGAAAAACAATTCTTAGATACCTAAAAATACATCTTCACTAATGGAGGCCCTAATTACTCCACAGTGAACAACAAGGAACCTACTGAGGAAGGGCCCTCAGGGAAATGGAGACCAGAGGTGAAGAGATACGAAGCTATAACCTATGTAAAATATATACATTTATATACACTGAATTTAAAAATCATGATAAAAAATATCATCAGATTCTGAATTAAGAAACATGTATTTTGTGAGAAACAAAAGGGACTTTGCAAATTTATGTAAATACAAAATTTGAATAGAAGAGTTAACATGGAAATGTTACACAGGTGAGTGAAGGCATACCACTGATCAGGTTACTACAAGGTTCACAGATAATCTGTATGAAAATAGCTATTTCTAGTTAATTATACTATGCTACTGAACAAGATGAAGATTTCAAGAGTCAGAGACAGAAGTGCCACATAAGCCAGACACCTTGTGGGCAAGGTGGTGGCCCTGGTGCGCTCTCTCTCTCTCTCTCTCTCTCTCTCTCTCTCTCTCTCTTTCTCTCTCTGTATCACTCTGCTTGAAAATGAATAAATAAAATATTTTTTAAAAAACTGAACAAGTTTCAGGATACAACGAGAGAGCTGTGGCCCACCTAACCTTACCAACCAACTGTAGGCCGATGGATGAGATCCTGACAAGAGAGGAGCCACCACAGTCATATCAGGGAGGATCCATAGGGAACTCAGCAGACAATGAATGATGAACAAGGGACCTATAACCACAGTCATTCAATCAACACAGGATAGGCCATTGAGACAGAAACCAGGGATTTTTCGACACAAGGACCTCTAAGCTCGCAACATTAAAGCAGCCTTATTACTCACCCACCACGACTCAGGGAACTGAGCAGAAGAGGGGGCGGAAAGATTGTGAGAGCCCTGGTGGGGGAGACTGTCCGGAGGCATGGCACCCATCAGTAACAACACACTTGGGCCAGGAAGACCGGGCTGAGTACTAGGATATCCAGGATCCCTTGCCACAAGGACTAATACAGACAGCCCACGAAGGAGGATATACAACTGTTCAGGGATGGGGAGGAGGGGAAGTGGGGAATTTGGGATAACAACGCATGGTTTGCCCACTAAATAATGTAACTCATTATGGATAATAAATATTAAAAAAAAAAAAACCTGAACAAGGCAGGGCTTGGTGGAACATGCCTTTAATCCCAGCACTTGGGAGGCAACAGTAGGAGGATCATCATGAGTTCAAGGACAACCTGAGACTACATAGTGAATTTTCGGTCATCCTGGGTCAGAGCAAGACGACCCTACCTCAAAAACAGAGAAAAAAAAAAAAACCGAATAAGGATGTATCACCAATGAAACACCATTTTTATACAAATGAAATTATCTGGCTTATTTATACATGAATAACTATGACTAGCTTCTTCCAGGTAATCTTGCAAGTTTTTCTCAAGAAAGGTAACTATATTTCCTGTTTCTAAACAAGGAAGTTATGCTGAACAAAACATTCTCTGCTTCCTAGTTATGAAATCTCTCATAAGACAAATACATTTTGCCATTTCCTCGTGAAACTTTTTATTAAGGGTAGACTCGCCAATGCCTTAAGTAGTATTGTTAACACTGCTTTATTTGGAGTAAGAGAAGTACACAGAACTAACTCTACAATAGCAAAAGAGGAACACAGCTTAGCTACATGGAACAAACCAAAGGGTGACTGCCATAAAGAAAACTCAAAAATAAAAAACATCTCTAAGTAAAGAACCATATACAAATTCATATACATAATATAGGTCATAATAAGCTAAATTACACAACATTTGCAAATCTCAGGTTTGCAGTAAAAGTTGCAGTGTTAGTGTCTAGATATTATCTTGAAATAATGAAAGACCTGGAAATATGAAAGAAAATCCCAGAAATCCATTGAAATTGGCACATAAGAAGGGTCTTTCTTTTATAAAGGTCAGGAATTATATCCTATTAAATTCCCGTAATAGTTTTCATCTTCTACCTGCCATGAATGAGCACATTTTATATCAAAAACAGTTACATTAACTGTGTGAGACTTTGATGTCTTAAAATTCTCTAGCTAGGCATAATTATGAAATGAATGCCATAACTGAGGAATCCTTGATCTGAATTACATATATCATGTAACAAATATTACACAGCTACTGAATTTTCATAGGAAAAATAGCACTTGAATAGTTATAGTAAGGTGATAGAAAATAAAAAATAAAGTAACATAGTTGCTGCAGCTAGCATCATGAAGAACCCGAACAAAAGCTGCTTGTGGAGGAAAGGCTCGAAGGACACATTCACAACAGCAGGGGAAACAGTGACATGAGCAGAGGGTGGACAGCACCTTCTGGCCAACATCAAGTGAACAACAGCAACAGGAGAGTGTGGCGAACACTGGCAAGGGGAAGCCCACCCCCCAACAACATACCTCCATCAAGGTTCTAATTACGAAATTGCCATCAGCTGGGCATCAAGCAGTCAACACGTAAGTTTATGGGGGAAACCTGGACCGAACCACCCCAATAGTTCAATGCAATACTTTGACTTCTAGGTCAATCAGATTTTCTAAATAACCCCCAAAAGATTGATGGGTACATACTGCCACCATGTGGTGAAAACAATGATGAGCATTTTGAATCAGGCAAACAGAGAGCTTCTCTGTCATTTTCAAAATTCAGACTCCATTCAAAAATAGGAAGAAAGAAACCAGGATGAAAGCATCATGGGGGTTAAATGGGAAGCAGCATTTTAGTGAGGAAAGGAGGCAAGAGATTAATGGAGGAATAGGATCAGAATGCATTGTGTATACGATTGTCAAAAAGTCAAAAATTGTATTTACAGAAACTCAGCAACAAGGGCTGGAGAAGTACCTCAGCAGTTAAGGCACTTTCCTGCTAAGTGTAACAACCAGAGTTTGATTCCCCAGCATCCACATAGAGCCAGATGCACAAAGTGGCACATGCATCTGGAGTTTATTTGCAGTGGCTAAGGGCCCTGACATACCCATTCTCTCTCTCCCTCTCTGTATTCTCTCTCTTTTCTTTCTCTCTCTCTCCCCTTGCAAATGAATATTTTTTTAACTCACCAACATAGCAGCAGATGCCTAAGTTTTTCTTGGTAAGTTACAAAAATTGTCTTAGCGAGAAGCCTCCACTGACTGCCTGCTGCCTGCTCTTAAGAGCTTGCATTTGTTACTCTTAGCTCTATGAAATACATGAACTAATGGTAACACCCTGTATTTCTCTTGAATTCATTCTTTTCCAGGTCAGTTATCAGTACCACCAGACCAGTCCTCCTGAAAATTAACTAAGAATCTTGAACAAAATAATAATGCCTACCCGAAAGCCCAGGAAAAAGGTCAGACCAATGCCTGAAAAGGGAAGTAGATGGGATTAGAGAGCAGTGCTTGGACAGAATTCCAGTCTGTCTTTTTCTTGGTGGTGCTTAGCCTCCTGGCAGGCTGCTTTGTACCATCCATTCTGGATGCACACGGATGACAGGGAAAGTCCTTAGTCTTCCCAGCTATAGTAAACAGAAGGCAGCTGGGGTGCTGCAGCTGGGGTTCAGTGAGGCAGGAATTCCACAGATGACAAAGAGGAGAGACGAGATTTGAGGGTTATCACTGCCCAAATCTCTGGCTGCCTTTTCTGATCAATGCATAAGACAGACTCTCTGTCACCCACTAAGTCCCAAATATCTCAACTGAAATTTGTGCTGCTGCCCATCAGACAAAATATGCAGCTTGAGTACAATGAAGCCAATCTTACAAAATAAAAATCAGTACTGTCCAGAATGCACATAACCATAAAATGCATGGCCCCTCAATCAGAGAAGTCACAACAGTTCACCTCAACTAACTCTTTATGGACCCTCCAACCACCAGAATTTTAGTCAAAAATGCATCTTCTTTTTGTCTGTTTCTTTGTATTTCTTTCTGAGGCTGGGCCTCACTCTGTCATGGACTAATGTGGAAGTAATTCTATGGCTCAGGCTGGCTCTGCTATTGTGAACCTCCTACCTCAGCCTTGTGAGTACTTAGATTAAAGGCATGTGCCACCATGCCTAGCTTAATTTATTCTTTGAAGTTAGTTGACATCTGGAGAAATAGGAACATGCGACATATTTTTAAATTACATATTATGTGTTTATTTTTTTTACTGTCCATAATGAGTTACATTATTTAATGGGCAAACAATAAGTTGTTATCCCCCGTTCCCCAATGCCCCTTTTCCCCATCTACGATCAGCTGGATATCCTCCTCTGTGGGCAGACTGGATCAGCATGTGACATATTTTTAAAAGAAAAGACAATAGAGACCTAAATCTGAGGTGACAGGCCTTGGAACTAGAAGGCATGGTTTTAAGCAAATATTTTAAATATTCCCAATGACATAAAGAAAAATATCCTCACAATAAAGTTTAGAAATAAAAAACTTTAATATATGATCAACTGAAAATTTTAGAAGCAAAAATATCCATGCTTAACAATTTATCCATACAAAACAAAAACACATGTATACACACAAATCTAGACTCAAATAAATAGAGCAACTTTATTTTCAGGTTCTCTACAATGAAAGCAACTCAAAGAAGGTCCATCAGTTAGTACATGCACATAGCCACAAAATGGAATATATTAGTCAAAAAAGGGAATAAACATGTTTAAAAGGGTCTGGAACTATCTTATAGAATTAAATATGATGGACAGATAGATGATTATACTAAGTAAAAGTGCTGAGTAGCAGAAATTAAGTCATAGATATGCTGGTATTTCTGTAACATTCTTCCACATTATTGCTACAGTTTGGATCTTGAGTGGGGCCCATGTTTGAGTCACCGCTATGACTCCAACTTGGTACTATTAGCAGAGAATGGAACCTTTAATAGCGAAAGCCTAGTTCCAGGACTCTAGGTCATAAAATGGGGATTATGGGACCTGGGTCTCTCTTTGTCTTTTGTGGAACTGAGCCTTTTTGCTTTGTTACGTACTTCTACAGTGATGAGCCATCTCATCACAGGCCCCAAATCAGGACCATTGAACAGAGAACTGAAATCTCCAAATCTGTGAGCCAAAATAAACCTTTTCTCTTTCCATTAAATTGACTATATTAAGAATTTGTCTTAGTAAAGTCATTAATGCAGTCATCTGTTTAACAAAATATGCTAATTGGGGGAATATAAATTGACAGGCTACAAAAAAGGAAACAGAAGTTATAATCTGTCTACTTATCTTCTGAAATTGTTCCTTAATTTGCCTTACTACTTTAGTAATCTACTACTCAGTAAAACCTTACATATAACTACATTTTACTTGTTCTCCCTCGGTAATATAATGTATTAAAATACTGACTACTGAAACAGACATGATAGTGAATGCTTATAAACCTAGCATTGGAGACAGAAGCAGGAGAGTCAAGAATTCAAGGCCATGGGCTATTATCTTGATGTACTGGAAAGATGGCTCACCAATTAAAGGTGCTTGCTTGCTTTGACAGCCTGGGTTTGATTCCCCAGAACCCATGTAAAGCCAGATGCACAGGGTGGCACATGCATCTGGAGTTTGTTTGCAGTGGCTGGAGGTCCTGGCATGCCTAGTCAGTCAGTCTCTCTCTCTCTCTCTCTCTCTCTCTCTCTCTCTCTCTCTCTCTCTCTCTCTCTCTGCTTTGTAAATAAATAAAAATATTAGAATAAAAAGAATTTAAGGCCAACTTGGGCTACATAGCAAGAACTTGTTTAAAAGGACTAGGGATGTAGTTCTGTGGAATAGTACATGCTTAGCATGCTAAGACCTAGGCTTCAATCACAAACACCATAAAAATGATAAAAGATAATAAAGAAAATGCTACA
>PVHP010035070.1:0-18654 GCA_004024765.1 Zapus hudsonius | reverse complement strand
GAATCACAAAAGCATGATGGAAGGCGGTCATTAGAGATGGGATAATTTTGCAGTGGACATCACTATCTTCCTGAAAATTTCAAATGCCGAGAATTACTGGACCAAAGCAGACAACTGGAGTTAGTGAGTAAAAAGACTCTCCTGTGAGCACCAGTAGAGACTAGTATGGTTTACTGAAGGACTCTTGGGTGACAGCTATGGTGCTTGACATCCACACTGTTGTTTGCAACGGTTCTTTTGCAAAGTACTGACAAGGAAGCTAAGATCTTCTTTTTACCCACTGACAAAGCCCTGGGATATTAAGGGACTATCCACAGGGTCTTCAGCTAGCCCACTGCAACTGAGAGAACTGAATGCATAGATCACATCAAACATTACAGGAAGTGACCAAGCAGGTCCATGACCTTGATTCCTTATTCCTCTTGGCTTCTCTGAAATACGTGACACTGCCAACCTTCCTTTCTTGATATCTCCCACCCTTTATTCACTTGTTATGATGTTTATACTAGGCAGAAGGCTTCTTTGTTCAGTTCCCATCAGGTGAACATCTTTCTATCCTTGCCTCTTCAGTGACAAGGCCAGTGCTCTGTTCTTGGCAATCAGCTTTCCTTCCTCACACCCTGAAGACTTAATATTTAGCCACATGTCCACTCTAGTCTAGAATTCTCCCCTAAGATCTCAGTTCTCATGCCAAATTGTATACCCATAGGGTTAGCAAGCTCATTGAATCATCATACACCTCATTCCCAATGTTCTCTGTCTTCTTAATCTCCTTAATAATCATGTCAGAAATTCAGACATCATTCTTATCCAGACATCACTTACTCCCCACACCCAATCTAACATTCAATCCAAAAAGATCTGCTTCATTAATCTCTAAGGTTTGCGTTCCCTTTGTCATTCATCCTATCTCTGCCTTCTCATCTCTTACTTGACTCATACTTGACTTTCATTGTTCCAAGATCTTCTCCTCTCTAAACAATCTCTCAGGCACATTGCTACTCAAGTAACCCTTCTAAAGATAAGCCCAGCTGTGCTGTTTTTTATAAAATTCCTCAGTAGCGCTTCATGTGACTCTCAGAAAGCTAAGGAGTATTACCAATCTACACTAGCATCCTTATCTCCTAACACTAGTCCAGGAGTATCTCAATCCTATAGAATGAATTAGAATATCCTTATATACATTTGATGATTCTTCTGTTGTAAATCCATTCCTCACCTTGGTTTATCTAACTTTCTCTCAACTTTTCAAAATTTTGCTATTTAAAAATCACCTTATCTAGAATACTCTTTCTTGAACACAGAATAATCCACCCCCCCCCCCAAACCCATGCTGCACTCAAACAGTGCTTTGGCCTTGTACATGTGAGGGAAGTGCTCTACCTAAGGTCTATGCCCAGCCCTATAAATTGTTTCTAATAACAACAAATTCATTTTAATTTCAAAGGAAATACACTCCAGGCTGGGGAGATTGCTCAGCCCATAAAGGTCCTTGCTTACAAAGCCTGCCTGGCAGGGTCTGATTCCCCAGTACCCACCATTACTCAATATATTTCTATGGACATGTAGTAATGATTACTTAGTGGGAGAGCACAAAAGTGAATTATTGTCCATAAAGGGAAATCACTGATGGTGTGTGGCCTAGAAGAAAGGAATACTGAGCCTTGACCTGTGGGAAGATTCGTCAACAGAAAGTGTCAGACAAGATGAAGCAAGGCTGGGAGATGAAGGACAAGAGATGGATAGGCAGGGGGTTGGCTACTCTGGCCTTGGGATAGAAAGACGGCAGCAAGACTGGATTTGAAAAAATGAAACAGGAGAGAGATACCTGCATGTAAATGAAACAACACATCAATGCCTGGAATGTAATTTCAGCAAGGTAATATTGTGAATCACAGTTCTGTAAGTAGACATGACAAGAAGCATTAGTTAGAAGACCTAATACATATATGAGCTTATTTTCAAGGCCATGCTGAATTGCTCCCAGGGAAATAGCAAGCTTGAGCTAGAAAATTCAAGATTAGATCAAGAGACTTGACTATCCTCTGAATTTGGTAGAAAAAGACCCATTTATTTAATCATGATGCTGATGTTCTCCAGGAGCTTGCATTCTGAGGTGGGAGGCTATCAAGAATCAGTAAGTCACAAAAATATGCAATCATATAGAATGTTACAAGTGTAAATTATAATTGAATCAGGAGAACTATTTTAGATGAGGCAATTACAAAATGTCTCTTAAGGAAGTTAAAAGTTGATACACTGAAGATGAAAAAAGTAGCCAGGAGCAAACATAGGAGATAAGAACGAGTAGAAACTAGAAATCAGTTTCAGAAAGAAAGCTGGAAAATTCCAAAATACTGAGAGACTGAGCAATGTATTTCTGAAAAACACAGGGGCAAAGAACAAAGCTCAAGAGAAAGTAAAAGCTTTTTTGCACTCAATGAAAACAAAAGAGCTTGGCAAAATGAGTGGAATGCAATGAAAGCCATGCATACAGGAAAATTTCCAACACAAAGCTACATCTATAAAATGGGGGGCTTGAGAGATGGCTCAGTGGTTAAAGTGCTTACATGCAAAGCCTAACAAGTTTGATTCCCCAGTACCCACTTAAAGCTAAATGCGCAAAGTGGCACATGCATCTGGAGTTTGTATGCAGTGGCTACAGGCCCTGGCGTGACCATTCTCTCTCTCTCTCTCTCTCTCTCTCTCTCTCTCACTTCTTGCAACTAAATAAATAAAATATTTTTTAAAAATAAAGAAGAAAGATCTAACGTGAAATATCTAAGCTTCCAAATTAAGCAGAAGAAAATAACTAATAAAATTAGGAGGGGGAATCAATCTCACTGTAAGCTATGAAGTCTCAATGTAGGATTATCAGCTTGACACCATTCCACTCAGGTGGGAATGTTGAAGGTGGGGAGGGTGGATGCATATGGGAGCAGGAGGCGAATAGTAAATCTCCACCTTCCTCTATCTATTTTACTATCTATAAATGCTAGACTAAATGCAGACTTTGAAGGGAGACTTGACAGGACTTAGCAATGGAACAGATGTGTAGGTTGAAAGAGAAGACACCAACTTTTTACAAAATCTGAGTCCTGCACGGGTAAAGAAAGTATGGCATACATACACAGTGGAGTTTTCATTCACCTTTAAAAAAAATGGAATTATGTAATTTGTAGGAAAGTGAAAGGAACTTGAGATCATCATGTAAAGCAAAATAAGCCAGATTCAAAAAATAGGCATTGAACATTTTCTCTCATAGGTAGAATCTAGGATCTATGTAGGTAGATAGAGCCATAAACATAGGTAGATATGGAAAAAAATGAAAGTCAAAGGAGAACTAAATAGAGGGATTGTTCATGGAGGAAAAGGAAGGAATGATAAAAGGATAATGAGAGAAAAGACAAATACTCAATATTTTCTCTCATATATACAATCTAGACTTTATATGTGTGTGTATATATATATAGTATATACATATACATATAATAAAATACATAAAAGCAGAGGTTCTACTTGGGGAAAGAAAAGGCAGGTAACAGGGTGAATATGAAGTGCAATGATACACATATATGAAAATTTCACGATGAAATTTATGTTCTTGCATTCGAACTAAAGTAATTAATAAAGTAAATAGACATGAAACATTAAAACGAATGATGACAAGTGTGAGGTGAGCAGCTGCGGGCTACTGTCCAGAGGAAGCATGAGCACAGTGAGGCTTGTTGAGGAGCAGGAGGGCAGTGTCTCTAAGTGTGCCCAGTCTGAGGCTCCCTGCAGTACCCACACTTGGTAGGTAGCTGTGCTGCACACTTGCTGTGGTGACTGCTCTTGGCATGAGCCTGACAGGGGAGATGGATGCTAGATATTCGTTGTTTTAAAAACACTCTTCAGAGATCAAAAGAAAAGAGGTGGAATTCTGTCATCTTTCTGCAGTCCGCACTGTCTCGTGAACCTGTAGCCCTCACACTCATTGCAATTCACTGGAGTCTATGCTGCAGTCCCACTACAACAGCTCTGCAAGAAACCACCTGCTGACATGCGTTATTATAAGTAAACATGCCCTTGCTCCCAGACACTGGTATTACCCTTCCAAAGAAGTGGGACTCAAGGGGTGCTCCTGGGACCACTAAGAAATGCAAAGTCTTAGGCTCACCCCAGACCTACTGAACCAGAAATTCTGGGAGTGGGAAGGACTTTATACAGTCCCAAAGCCTCCAAGGATCACCCTTGCATGCTCCAGTTGGAAAATCACTGATCTTGAGGAATCACAAGTCCTGCAATCCTGTGATTATCCATTGGCAAAATTCACACCAGTCAGTAAAGCATAATCAGGAGGCTAGACATCCAGTTGTAAAATGTTTTCTAGAGATGAAAAGAATGGGGGTGGAATTCTATCATTTCTCTGTAGTTCTCACATTCTCTGGTAAGAAATGTGACATTCTCTACAATAGTTTTACATTGAAATAGTAAAAATTTCTTTGCTAAGAGTGAGCGTGACACATCCAGGACCAAGGAAACGTGTGGCAGGTGTGGCTTACCTGGCAGATGCCACTGATGCACATGTCCAGGGAGTCAGCACTGCACCGAGTTCCATCCAACACCTTGGGTGCCAGCTCCACCACCACATTCTGTCCCCGCGCATGACACTTCAGTGCGCACGGGGCAGCAGGGTCGTTGTATCTTGGAAGCCACTCATAGTAACGCCCCTGGTACTGCACATCATTGTAGGCAGAGCACTGCTGAGCTCTGAAGTCTTCGGCATCCGCAGGGCAGTCCTGTAAACAGACACAAAGGGCCATGTGCACACTAACCAGAACAGAAGGCTGAATAGGCTATTCAAACTGCCTAGAATCAACCCACTTGCCTCTCTCCTGGGAGTCACCTTATTTCTCCATTACCTTCTCTCTTTGTTTTTATTTGCAGGTGTATGTGGGAAGGGGACACCTTAGGACCCCTTGTGGCTACAAACAAACCCCAGATGCTTGTGCTACTTTTTGCTGCCAGTTTATGTGGGTAGCTTGGGAACATCCCAGGGTTGCAGGCTGTGTGAGCAAGTGCCTTTCACTGCTGGGCCATCTTCCCAGCCCATCCTTTATCTTTTAGAACTATGCCATAGAATTCCCTTGAGTCTCTGAAATGATTCAGGAACTCATCTAATTTGCTCTGATCACTCTCTGATCCAGGTATTCCTCCTCCTTCCCTGATAATTAATGGATACAATACTTAGGTGCTAAATTTTACCCTGTATATAAATTTCCAAATGCATTGCACAGCTTCCTTCTTTTCAAACAAGGGAAACTAAAGAGCTTTAAATGCTCAAGGTTATTCAAGGTCTTCGTAGGAACATGAGTAATAGCGATCCCACAGGAGCTGGGAAGGGTCAGGTATCTCTATTTTAGCACCAAACTGCTGTGTTTTGAGAGAATCTGTGTTTGTCCTTTGTCCCAATAACTACTTAATTCATTACATTTCTCCCTTCTCAGGTGGCAACCCAGTGCTCTTCACTGGTACCAAACATCTGCCTTCAACTAACTTGTCAAAAAATTATGTCTACAAAAAAACTCATAAAGTCTAACATCCTGGGGAACTCATAATAATAAGAAAAAGTGTAAGTATTGATGATTCCAGGGTCTTTTAACTAAATCTCTGATTCTGCCCTCTAGATATTTCCAAGGCAAGATACTGGATGAGACAAATTTTTACTCATCCAAACTTCATTTATATTATTTCATTTTTCTTTTATCTTCTTTCTTTCTTTCTTTCTTTCTTCTGTCTGTCTTTCTTTCTTTCTTCTTTTTTTTTTTTTTCGAGGTAGAGTCTCTCTCTCTAGTCCAGGCTGACCTGGAATTCACTATGTAGTCTCATGAGCCTTGAACTCATGGTGATCCTCCTACCTCTGCCTCCCAAGTGCTGGGATTAAAGGCGTGCACCACCTCCCCGGCTTATTTCATTTTTCATAATTTAATTTTAAATTAAAATTTTAATTTTTCATAATTAATATTATGAAATTAATTAATGTTCATTCTAAGAACTTTAGAAAATAGTTTCTATTTAAAAAATGTTACAAAGACCAGGCGTGATGGCACATGCCTTTAATCCCAGTACCCTGGAGGACTTGGTAGGAGAATCACCATGAGTTTGAGGAAACCTTGAAACTACACAGTGAATTCCAGGTCAGCCTGGGCAGAGAAAGGCTACCTCAAAAAAAAATTACAAAGATTCTTGTACACTAATATTTATACAAATCAATTATGTTCCAAGGATTAGTCTCTAGAAATAAAATTTTCTGAGCCTAGCTGTATACATATTATATGAGCCATTCAAATATTGCCAAATTTCCCTCCAGAAAGGTATTGTTTATTGTCAGTAGATTATAAAACGTCCCTTCCTCAACACTTCTTTCCAGTTTGATTTTTCTAATCAGAAGTGTAAAATAGTATTTCACTGCTTTAATTTGAATACTCTTTTTATTATTTAAATTTGATATCTATTGTCTGTTTCCAATCTTTCAAAAGTTTCTTGTTTTATGTCCTCTATTGGAATGCTTGCTTTTAAATTATTTTTATCAGATAAAAGTATTAATGCACATAGTGATGCTATCAAATTATGCCTTTTATGTTGGAAATATTCTTCTCATTTAATTTTGGTTTTGGTACTTTGTGAAGTCAAGAATTTTTAAATTTTTATATAACTAGCTCCATTAATATTTCCCTTTAAGATTTCGTTATTTAATGAACTAGAAATCCTTTTCTGCCCTGAGGACAGGTAAATAGTAAATGTATTTTTCTTATTCCTTTAAAGATCGATAATTGCAGTTACCTATTATGTTGTTGTGTTATTTTTTTAATAGAGTCTTACTTTTCCTGGTTGTCCTGGAACTCAATATGTAGCCAAGGGTGGACTCCAGTTTGCAGTGATCCTCCTGCCTCTCTCTCTTCCTTTTTGTTTCATCTGAAATTTAGTCAGATGAATGCTGTGTGGTAAAATCCAACTTTTTTTTTCCTAAAAATCGTTACTAATCAATTTTAAGCCATAATTTTGAAGTTTTCTGTCATGTTTCCTTTTCTTTTAAACTATTTTTTTTTTTTTTGGTGTTTTACTGTTGTCATGAAACTAGTCCTTTAAATCCCAGCCAGAGAAACTCCATATTGCTACAAGTTTCCATTCATTTGTTCTACATTCCAGGAAAAAAAAAGCCATCCTTAGTACAGTTGAACAGTGTTTGCCAACACCAGCAGATCTCTGGTAAGGGTGAAGGCAAATGGCCCAGAATCATGAACCTTCCCAGAGTGACATTGTCTGTTCTTTATGTTGCTTGAGTCTGTAGTCACCACCATGCTTTGTCACTAGGTAGAGATCTGAATAAAGTTTGTATCAACTTTTCTATAAACTAAGATCCATATAAAATCAGTTTGGGTGATGTTGGAGACTTCAGGGAAAATTTAGCTGTCCATAGTAACTGACCACTTCATAAGCAACACTTTGTAAATTCATTTGACTCATCTGGATGAAATGGCACGAGTCATCCTTTGGGCTGTTAGTTCCCTGTAAGTTTGGGAATAGATAATAATTTGATCTATCCTCTCCCCAAATGTTATAAAACTGTAGGTATGCTTTTGTCTTTGTACACTGCCTCAAATGCTTTAGAAGTAGGTATGCAATCTATAAACTAAACAAACTTTTCTTGGGGATTAGTTGTGTTATGCTGTGAACCATTCCAAAATCCTACAGTGAGTGTGTCCATATCTTTTGTTGTCTGAACCTGATTAAATATTAACTCAGATCATGCCTATGGAAGCAAGTAAAAGTGAAGAAGATTAAATTTGGAACTTTTTTCCTCTCAGGAGAGGAGGACTCTGTCCTTCATTTGAAGATAGGAAGGATCATTGATAAAATGACATCACTTCCTTCTCCTCTGGCCATGGTTGGTTTTCTCCAACTCTTTGAATCCAATGTGTGGATGAGGAAGAGGACAACACCCCTTGTATCAGGCTCACAGCTGTGGCAAGCCCTTTCTAGGGACAAATGGGTTTTCTGGATGGCTGGCTACCATAAGAAAATATAGTTTCAAAAAATTAATGAGATGGATAATACTTTTAATATGTTGTTGAATTTGGTTTGCAAAGATTTTATTCAGAATTTTTACATCTAAGTTTGTCCTTCCCACACTGTGCAGTTGATCAAAGAGGTCCATGTGATCCCAAAAACATTAAAGACTTCTGTCAAAGCTCTTGAATACCTGCTCCAGGCCTAAGGTAAGACCCTATTGCTGAAGAAATCACAGAGTGTCACCAAACAACACAAAGAGATCCTGCTAGATCCAGAATGGTAACCAGCTCCCAGATGGTAGCATGTTTATCACTGGAAGGTATTGCATGAGCTGCCAGGGGAAATTGGTCAATGATATTTGGAGAAAGCAGAGACCACTGATATAGAGTATAGACAGCTGTCACAAGAATGCTGAACACATGGTTATATGGAAAAGACCAGAAAGTCAAGAAGTGCTCATTTGTGCAATAATGGCACTAAACTGAGGAGGGAAATCAAGAGCTTACTAATTGGCTAAGAGATCCACTTAGTGACAAGGAACCCTCAACTGGAACTGGGATCCACAGCATACTTCTATGGGGACCAAGAACTTGTGTTCCTAGTGGAAATTCCCATTATCAGAGAGCTGCAGAGAGGCTACACCCATTAGGTGTTAACCAAAATATCAGTGTTGTTTCATTTAACCTATATTGATCTCACTCTCCTAGGGTGATTCTGTTTGTATTTTTCAGAAGGCAGTGGGAGAGCCAGGGACAACCCCATTCCACTAACAAGACACTGGATGATGGTTGACATCCTGGCAGGTGACAAACCACACCTAGCCTTCACAGAGGGCCCAAATGAAACCTATGAGAAAGTGGGGAGACAAACAGGAGACCAATCACCCAAGCAAGTCTGCTAACTCATGAGAAAGGTCAATGGAGACAGACACCAATGACACCCAACACAACCCAGGGCAAAGATCCAGAGATACTTAAGATCTCAACAAAAAAGCTGACCCAAAATTTTCCCACTATGACTCAGGGAACTTAGTGGAAGAGGGGGCAGAAAGAATGTAAGAGCCATGGTGTGGGAGACTATCCAGAGACATTGCCCCTCTTAGCAACAATACACAAAGGTGGAAGAAAAATAAAGAGAAAGAAAAACTGTTTACCTCTGGTACAGTTCATAACTATCCTATGGACAGATCCAGTATGTGCACCAAGGAAGGACCCCAGTGGTAGGGGACAGAGAGGAGGGAAACAGGGACACCTTTACAAAATTTGCTCATACAATGTATATACTTATTCATAATAAAGATATTTTTTAAAATTAATGAGAGCTAATTAACAGAAGAAGTTTAGGATGTCAGTCTAAGCATAGCCTTAGACTGTGAACCATGGCCAGGTTCATCCTTCTTGGCCAGAACTGACTATCCAGAGGCATATCTGGTCCATGCCAGGGCAAACTTTCCTAGGAACTGGAACTGCAACAAAAAGCAAGACATGAATCCAGGGCTGGACTGGCCCTTCCTTGTGTGTATGTGTATTAATGTGTGTGTAAGTGCTCATGTGTGTGTGCACATATGTGCATGCATGTGGATGTCAGAGGGCAATGTCAGGTGACATTATTCCATCCCACATTTTAAGACATAGTCTGTCATTGACCTGATGTTCACCAAGTATGCTAGACCTGCTGGCTAGTGAGCCTCAGGGATCTTCCTGTCTCCACTGCCCCATCACTGGGATTACAAGAATGTGCTGCCATACTACTTTTTTATGTGGCTTCTGAGGATTGAGGTCCTTCAGGTCCTCAGGCTTATGAGGCAAACACTTTACTGAGTGAGCCATCTCCTCAACTCCCAGACCTTTCTTTTATGAGATGTGTGCCAAAGCAGAGCCAGACAGTTCCCACAACAGAGAACAATGAATTAATTATATAAGGAGGAGAGACAGTAAGCCATGAATTTCTGAAGGAGCAAGTATCCTGTGTTCCTCACTGCCTGGATTCCTGTTTCTAGGCTTCCAAGCCTACTATACTTAAACTCCGTTAAATGCCCACATCATCACATAGGTGACAGTATTGTATTATATTCTTTTGTATTTCTCAAAGCATGCTACCCAAGACAAAGTTCTTAAAGTATATTCAATAGATAAATATGGCCTTAAACTTAATTATTATGGAGAACTATGTCTCAGGGAAAGGAAGAAGAATGTGGGGCATCCAAGTTTCCTAAGTGCTGACTAGACTGGTGGATGCTGCTCTCTAGTAGATGTGGAGAACACTGAGGACCTGTCTAAATATTTTCCTTGATTTTATGTTTTCCCAGTGTCAACACTGAGCCTCCTGCCCAGCCGGACTTAATGAGATATTAAAGGACTCTTGGGCCCTCAATGGTCTAGTCTACATTTAAGAAACTTGAATGATCAACATTCTCCTACTTTTCATTCTTGAAATATATTTATTCGTGACAGTCAAGTTCAAGGAAACACTCCCTCATTAAACATGCTTTATGAGCTTTGCCCTGAGCTGCATGCTGCAGAGAATTCAAAAGACTATAATGCAACACTGCCATCCATCATGATTTTTCTCTTGTTAGAGATCCATCTACATGCAAGAAACATGCCTGAAGTGTGGCATCATTGGAATTTGTGAATTTACAGTAGGATTATGGTGACGGGAATAAAACGGCTATCCAAGAGTTAAATTAGAGAATTCATTCAATGGAGCAAATAAAAATAGCACCTAGATCAGCAAGATGTGACTTGAAGCTGATAAAGGCTGTTAATATATCCAAAAAAAAAAAAAAAGGAGAGATGTGTGTCTGCCTGGGAAGCACAGAAAATGAAGATAAAATAGAAATAGATGAAACATAAAAAGGAAAAAGAATAATAAAGAAAATGAACAGAAGGTCAAAAGAGTGGAGGAGTGAAAGAAGGGGAGGAAGAGGGAGGAGGCAGTTACCACAGCCAGCACATGCTAACTAGCAATGATTCATGAACCATCCTCAAAGCAGGGCTCCTTCTGCTAAAGCAAGGAGATGTGGAAGCCAGGGGATACCCTGAGGAGGGAGAGTATCTAAAGAGCAGAATATTTTATACAAAATGGACAATCATCAAAGAAGTCATTTATATGATAGCATTGAACCTTCTTTTGATTCAGATTGGATACTGAGTTAATTTCCCTCCAATGAGCCAGTGATTGGGGGCTCAGGGGGAATAAATACTATTTTATTATAAGCAAAATATTTTATCTGTTATTTTATCAAACTTATGGTATTGGTTAAATTTTGTGATCCTACTGAATAACAAATGATAAAATGTCCAGTAGAACAATAAAGCATTGTAGTGCTACATATGCACATGATAGAGTTAGCAAATAAGATATTATGAGAAAGTGAAATCTCAGGAGGGATTTGAAGGTCAGTGTAATGTAAACAGGGCAGGATATTGGAAACAAAGTTAGCTAAAAAGAAACAAGTTAAGTGCGCTGGGGACACAGTGGCTGAGCGGTTAAGCGCACTTTTGATATGAGCATGAGAGTCTGAGGCAAGCCAGCTGGAGCATCCGGTATGATGTTCAGGTGTCCATCTACGGTGAAACAGGGGCATTGAGTGAGGCATGGATACAGACAACTTTTGAAAGTTCCTGGATGCACAGGAGGGTGTGTGCACACTGGGGAAAGGCACGGAAAAGGTGGCAGTTTTGAAGGAGCAGTGCAATTTCAGATGGTTGGGATCTGAAGACACATATTGAAGGCTGTGGCTCTTATATAGCGTAAGAGCAATGGCAATGGACAGCAAAGAATACCTCCAAGAAAAAAGGAAAGTAGCCATTCAGAGGCTGTATGGCATGAAGTTTTCTTCAAAGGCCACATCAAATGTCATCTTTTTTATTTATTTCATTTTTTGGAAAGCCACCAGAGAACCTATTGCGTAGAACTACCTGTGCTCATAAAAATAGGCTCATGCTGGAAAAACAAAACAAAACACTCTCGCCGAGTAGTGATATACTGCACAATTTTAAAGATATTTTCCCTTTGCCTCTTCCAACAATGCCTCTAATCCTATAAGCCTTAGAATGGGGAACAAAAACATAAGTAGTCAGTGAATTCAGGTATTAGACCTCTTGGCTGACATGCATGACCTCTCCTGGAAACTCCCATTGGCTCTGATAGACTGCTGATAAGGAGAATTCATTCTTTCCCAAGGCCTAGAGACCAGACGCTGGCTGTAAGGATATATGTTGAGTGCCAATCAAACCTTTCTGTCTTAAGACAGCAGTCACTTGGGAGCCCCCACACCCCACACAGGCATGTTGTGTCTAATCTGTTCCCCAGACAGATAACCCAGGGAGCCACTGAACCATAGCCAGGTTTCTTAGGGAGAGCAGTGTGCTCCCTGGTCCCTTCTCAAGCATGGTCTCCTGCACACGAAGGGCAGGATCTTGAGTGCATGTCTCTACCATTCCAAACTTCCTTGAGTGCTTAGAGCCAGTGCTAGTTAGAATGCTCTGCTATGGTGGGCAGAATTCTGAAACACAGTGTGGCAATCTCTCCTCCTTAAGCAGGCTTCTCCCCTGTGTTAAGGATCCACTTGAGTTGAGCTAGTAGAATACAGATGGGCCCCAAGGATTCCACATCTCTGACTTCCCAGCAGTTGTCTCTCCTGGTTCCTTCTCTGCTCCTCTCTGACTTTTGCTAACTGAAGAGTCAGGTCCAGCGGGCTGTTCAAGGGGTTTGTGTATCTACTATGATAGTTTAAAGCATAATGTTAACAACTTTTGGGGCTTGTGTGTTGTTAAAAGCTACTGTGCTTTAGTTCGTGCTGTCAGGAGAATCATTTCATCATCTAACACTTGAGGCAGTTCCAAAAGAAAAAAAGCTAAATCTCTTTCAGATGAACTCTCCAGATTCTCAGGATATCCTTTTAATTCCTGTCATTTTGATCACCAACAGGAGAACTGTTTTGCATGGGAAAAAAAACAGGATTTGTTCCTTTTATTAATTTTGTATTTTTATAATTGCAGAGCATTCTTTTTTTTTTCTTTTTGAGGTAGGATTTTGCTCTCACCCAGGCTGACTTGGAATTCACTATGTCATCTCAGTGTAGCCTTGAACTCAAGGCAATTCTCCTACCTCTGCCTCTGGAGTGCTGGGATTAAAGGTGTGGCCCACCACAACCGGCTTCCTTTATTTTATTTTATTTTATTTTATTTATTTGTGTGTGTGTATGTGTGTTGACTAATGTACAAAAAAGAGAAAAGAGTAAGGTTTGTAAAAATCTTTCCTTCTGTTTGATTTTCTGAGTCACCTGAACACTGCTTGTAGTGAGTAGAACAGGCAATTTGCAGTCTTCAAAGCATCATTAGGCCAGTTCCAGTCTGTAGGTCTGTAGTCGTCCTGTGTGGCCTTGTATGTGGAGAAGAAATGACCACACTGGTCCTGCCTGTATGTCAGAGATGTTGTGGCGGTGGTAGGGGAGACAGTGACTCAAAACTACTCTGAGTTCTGAAGGAGCTAGCAGGTGTGCTGTATGGTTTCTCTGAATTCAGAAAATTTAAATATGTACCAAGTGACATCAGAAATATGAAATGTCCTACAAAAGCTAGTATGACTGAATGCATAAAAACTGTTGGCAATTAAAAATATATTCCAATTTCCCGTAAAGGAGCCCAAGAGACTATCAGTTTTATAGTGCATGTTAAATGTTATAATTTAAAACATGATTGTATTGGATTACATATCTTATTCTAGGACTTACATGATTACTGCATGTCTTGTATCGGATATTCTGCCCTTCACAATTCCTAAAGGAAAAAAGAGAACAATTATTTTATAGAGGTGGAAAGCATTTCAGAATGTAAAAACAAGGCACTAGTTCCCTATAAAACTTTTACTAGCATACATTATCTCAAAGATTCAAAGTTTTCTAAAAGAATTCTAAGAAACTAACTTCCAAAGATTAGCATGTTCAAAAAAGGGAGGCTTCCATTGAATGAAGTCTTGAGCTGATTAGCACAATGATTGAGTAACTTTATTCCTCACGTGCACTTCTTATCTTGGGGTCCACATAATCATTGAAATTAATAGAAATTATGGGAGTACACTTTTTTTTTACTATGAGGAAAAGAGGAAAGTTGCACATAGGAGTATTTGTGAAACTCAACTCTATTTCCAGCTATCATTAAACTCCACCACCCATTAATCCTTCCTTCCTTGTTTATCCTTTCTTCCCTCTCTACCTTTCTCCCTCCCTCCCGTCTTCCTTGCTTCCTTTCTTCCTTCCTTATTCCCTCCGTCTCTCCCTCCCTTCTTTTTGGTTTTTGACAGGGTCTTCCTATGTAATGCTGGATGGCTTGGAAATGCTATGGAAACCAGGCTGGCCTTGCCTGGTGGCAATCCTGTCTCTCTAGTGCTGGGATTGCAGGTGTGCACCTCTACAACCTTCTAGCCTTATTTTCTGTTCTTTTTGCTACATGTACCTTGATAGCACGGGAGCTTGTTCTTTCTGGATTCCAAATCTAATTAGATTTAGAAGGTTTTCAGGTGGGTGGGGAAAGTTTGGAAATGAAAAGGACGGGATTATGACTGCCTCCATAACATTATCCAATGGTAGTTGAACGTCTAAACATGAAGACAATGTACCCAATTAGTTGATCCTTCTCAAATTGTGGATCAGAAAGTCTGCCCAGATGATGACAAAGGGTTAGCTAAATCTTCTTATTTTGTGACTACATATTCTCATCTTTTATTTTCCATGGGGATATTATTGAGGTTTGTTGAAATCTTCATGAGATTAACCAGATTTTAAACATTTAAGAAAAACAAAACTGAGATGCTGGCAGAAAAGCCATATTTGGACAGAAACATTTTTTATTCAAAGAAAATCACTCCAAGCTCAGAGAAGCCACAGCTGTGCCTGTTAGACAAGGTTATTCACTTACAACACTTATTTCATTTTGGTTTTCATGTGGACAAAAGAAGAAAACAAACAACAGGAGAAGTGAAAGTGTGCCTTAAATTACTTCATTAATTTTGGTAAGGTGATTTTTAGGGGAGTGATAGCCAGAAGCATTTTGTGCCATTCTGGCTTCTACTCCTCAAAGCTTTTGATTCTAATTTCAAGGAGAAAGGTAAATTCAAGAAAAATGTTTCAAGTGGTTCAAGAGAAAATTTGAATTAACAGAAATACCAAGACACCAAAAAAATTCTTGAAAAATACAAGGAAAGGTAATTTCTTTAAAACGTGTTTGAGAAAAGTGTTTTAGAAATTCAGAAATATTTCAGACACATTTTAATTTAGATAAAAAACAATTGTTCAAAAAGAAATTTAATATCAAAGAGAAGGAAGGACCTTTAGTTGATGGTATCCCATGACTACCTCCGGCTTGCTGCAGAAACCACATAATCATGGTATACACCCCCCCTGCTACCTGACATGCCCAGGAGTCACTCACTTGAATACTGAGCCTAAATATCTAAAACTAAAAAGTTAATATATCTACATTACAAATCCCAATACAACTGTCTCAAAGTGATATGGAAAACGAAACCCTGTATTTTCGGAATTCTCAAACTATAAAGCATTCTTTGGACTTGCTCCTTTTTCAACAACTTCCCTGGTGAACCCACTATATACCAGAATGTGGATATAAAGATATAAGGACATTAATGTTCAACCACTTTACAAAGTGGTGGTGAAGGTTTTTAAACGCCACCGGCTGGCCACCATGTTTAGCATTCTGTTTCACATCATCCAACCTAACACACACTAAACCCACGGGCTCGCCTCTATTGATGGGGCTTTGGTTACACTTTAGCATGAAAATGAATGTCTACTTTATGAAACAGGCATAAAATGAAATGCAAGTTATTTTAAAGTTAAGGACATGAGAGTCCTAATTCCCCAAGCAGGAACCTGCCAGCTTATTCTGGAAATAATTCCTTTGGCCTAAATCAACTGAGCTGCAAAAAAAAAAAATATATTACTTGCAAGATTTTAATATCATTGTAAGTAATATATGCAAGAGCTAATGGTTATCCAGAGTATATAAAATTCAAGAACATCATTTCATAATTATGTATTTTCAACTGATTACAACTTTCATAGCACCTTGAAACTAAAGATTTTTGAAGTCATAAATTTATGAATATATAAAAATATGTTGATTCCACATGAGAATACATTAAAAGCATTAATAAAATATCCCTGGAGCATATAGCACTATAGTTTATTATATTCATTTGGTGATGGATTGACTCAAACACTAGTGTCATAAAAACTGAGACACATATATTTGAAGAATAAAAATATATTAATTTTAAAAATAGTAGTTAAGTTAAACCTGTGTTTCCCAAGGTTGGCACGTGACTAAAGTATCAAGTCTCAAGTTTCTGCAGGAGAAAAAGACATTCTGGCTGGTGCTTGGTTTGTGGTGACTAAAGCATTTAACTGTAATCAAATCTAAAATAACATCACCCCAAAAGAAATAAACACAACAGCCACACTCATCCTTTTCCTAAATCACACCTTCAAAGGAGCACATTGATAGCAGAAACCACAGCCATATTCCCAAAGAGCGTTAGGGTGATTTTTTGTTTGGTTTTTATATAATCACCTCTATATTTTTCTTCCAAGAAGAAACGACCACAAGTGCTCAATATTTATGAAGTTTTAATAAACCTCTACGGCTGTTCAAGGATAAAGAGAACTGATAAGCCTTCCAAAGAAAATGGGTTTCCTTCTTGAAACCTCAGTGTCCTTCCAAAACAGCAGTAAAAGTCTTAATACTGAAGTGAGTCGGAAATGATTAAGACTTGTGACGGCCCAAAAGATGGGCAGCAGGAATGCGTGAATTATTTCAAAACCGACTATTCTTCTCTTAAATGAATATAATTCCATTTTTATGCAAGAAAAAATGATATTACTGTCCGTTTCTTAGACATGGATCAAGTGGATGTGAAATAGACCTGGCCTCATGCCAATCTTAAAAGAGGGAATGTTTTGAGAACATACTCTTCCTTCTCTAATTTGAAAATATATATATTATACATATATGCACATATTTATACACATAAACACATATAGCTTAGCATATTTTATAAACTTGTGTATTTGTTCACACTGGATGCATTCAAGGAGATTACAAAGGCCTAAAAGCAAATTTTAGAATATAGGGTAAGATTTGTAGGTAAAAATAGAGCACTAGTTTTAAAACACTATATAAGTCTTCAAAACATTGTAAGTTTTAAAACCTGATAAGGATAAAGAAATACTACTTCATAAATAAAAGAGGTGCCTGAGCCAATAGTCTCGTGCTACAGAAAGTTACAGCAGGTTTTTAGTTCAACTTTACATGGGATCATGTGTGCCTTGTCCCTTAGGATTTTCCTTCATTTGGACATTGCTTTTGAGGACCTCCACGTTGATACATACATACATTATATATATATATATATATATATATATATATATATATATATATATATATATATATATAACTTCAACTCACTGTTATGTCTCTATAGTAATCCAATTCATAAATATCCTAACATTTATTTGTCAACTTTTAAAGCTATTATTCATTATGAATTAATTTTAACAAATGAATGTCTCTAAACGTTAAAGATTTCAGTTGGCTCTGAAATTTATACTATTGTTTAAATCTACAGTGAGGGCTCCTCTCTTGTTGCCAAAAGAGATCCGCAGTTTCTCTGGGAAATACATCCGAGTGGACTGTTCCACTGTGGGCATGTGCAGCTTCCTTACTGAGAACACTATCCTCAAGACTAGAGTGGGAAGGTTCTCATTTTGCACATCTTTAGGTCAACATCTGGTCCTTTAAAACTTTAAATAATTTCTCCCAATCTGAAGAATATGAGTAGCTCATCCTATTATTTTGTTTCAATATTACCATTTGTTTTGGACTGTGCAGGTTTCTCTTTTCTTGATTTTCAAACACTGACCCAGATTTACAGCACTGGACTAAATTCATCTTGTTCATGTCCCACGACTCTGCAACTCTTTTTATGTGTTTCTGAATTCTATTTGATAATAATTGATTAATAATTTTCACATAGTCTTAAGATATACTGGTCTGTGGTTTTCATTTTTTGTAGTTTTTCTCAGGTTTTATATTTTCTCAGATCATATTTTTTATACATTTATGTATTTTTTACATATATGTAACTTTAACTTACTGTTGTATAATTGTGAATTAAAAATTCACAAATAAATGATAGGATATTTACAAATTGGATAACTATAGAGTCAGTAATAGTGACTTAACATTATATATATATATATAAATGTTATACATTTAACATTTATATAAAAGTATAACATTTATATATATTATGTAAAATATATAAATATATAAATGTGTAAGCATTTATTATATATAAAGTTAACTAAGATGTATCCTCTTTTATTTTATGGAAGTTATTCTACCAATCTTTGTAAATTCTTCTTTAATGTTTGGTAGAATTTGCCAGCTAGGCGAGGCAGTGAGGACCTGGAAGATGGCCCAGTGGGTAAGAGTATTTGTTATATAAGCATGAGGGTCTGACAGAGCCCGAGTTTGACTCTCCAGTATCCATGTAAATGGCTGGGAACGTCTA
>PVHP010035069.1:0-18768 GCA_004024765.1 Zapus hudsonius | reverse complement strand
TCTGTGTGTGTGTGTGTGTGTGTGTGTGTGTGTGTCTGTCTGTCTGTCTGTCTCTCTGCTTGAGAATGAATAAATAATATATTTAAAAAATTTGGGCCTATTTTATTAACAAGACTCATGAAACAAATGACAAAAAGGTTGAATGGGTTTCTGTTTAATTTTCAATAGTGGCCATCAAACCCAAGGCTTCATGTCTACCAGGAAGTAATCTTAACGCGGAGCTACATCCCCAGCCATGAACAGTGCTATCGTTCCAAAGTTCCTTTGCTACAAACTAAGCCCCAAGGTGATGGTACTAGGAGATGGGGTCTTTGGGAGATTATTAGATCATGGTGAGAGGAATTGGGAAGGGACTTTGTGTCTTAGAAAAAGAGGCACACTGAGGAGGCCCCCAGTGGGTTGGGGACAGAGAGGAGGGAAATGGGGGCACCATCACAAGATTTGCCCCTACAACGTATCTATACATTGACAATAAAGATATTAAAAATAATAATAAGAGGCATAAGGATCCGGCTGTGGTGGCGCAGGCCTTTAACCCCAGCACTCGGGAGGCAGAAGTAGGAGGATCACCGTGAATTCAAGGCCACCCTGAGACTACAGAGTGAATTCCAGGTCAGCCTGGGCTAGAGCGAGACCCTACCCTGAAAAACCAAAACTAAAAATAAACAAAAAACAAAGGTACAAGAGTTATCGTGACCTATAGGTAGAGAGGTCACAAAGGAGGGACGTCATCTTCAAGAACAAGCCTTTGACCCAACATCTCCAATGCCAACACCATGACCATGGGCTTCCAGCCTCCAAGAATGTGAAAATAAGATCTCTGCTGAGCCTATGTGAGTTTGTCATATCCCAAAACCTCTACCAATGTTGCTTGGGAAGGGAGGGGATCCTCCATGGCTGAGGGAGAAACAGCCTCACACCAGAAGCACTGTGAAGACGGAAGACATATTCTAAACGATGATCTTCACAAACCAATCAACAAGACAGTGATTACTGGGAAGATGGGAGAAACGAGGTAAGCAACGAGAGAATGGTTACAGAAGCTATAACAATGGGAAGATTCATAATATGTAGAAAATAGAAGCCGAGTTTGACAACTTGAATCTAAACCGACGAATGCTTAACCTCAAGCTGTCTTGAGAAACCATCTCGGAAGGTTCTGGAAGCAGTAGGAGGAGGGACTTAGCTGGGGGAAGGAGGTGACTGGGGGCAAAGATGTGCCTTTGAAGAGTCATATCTAGGGCCCAAGTCCTTTCTCATTCTCTTCCATGGACTCTGACCATGGACTGAAATGGCTCAAACTGTAAACCAAAATAAATCTTTCCTCCTTTAAGTTGTTCTCCACGGTATCTTAGTTACAATAAGGACGAAGTAACTAATAGCCCAGGATGCCTTGAAGAAGAAAAAAAGGCCCTTTGTCTGAGATATTCTTCTCCGATTGATATATACATTTAGTGATTTAGGACTGCCTTCTTAACCTCCAAGAACACTACTTTATGTTGCAGTGAATGACATTTATATAATATTTTAATGGGGCTGAAAAATTCATAGGCAATCAGAACAGTTATTGACAAAGCCCCAAGGTTCCTGCCTGCCTACATTAAGTGATATATATGTCAATCAAAGTCATTTCAATGTTAAAAGGAAAATGACCATTTAGGAGGAGTAAAATTACACCATTTCTGTATCAATATTTTGTGAGTAACATTTCTTGATCAAAGTTCCCCTACTCACTTCATTCCTTAGCCCAGTTACAAATATGTTAAGTGGATTGATGCCCTATCAATATATATGGATATATGTGTGTGTATCTATATATCTCCAGAGTTTTGAATGTATACATATATATAAAACTGTATATGAACTGCTTCATGTCATAACCAAGTTGGCATAGTATAGTTATTCTAGATTAGTAATGCAATTTCAGAATTTCTGGAAAGCTTATTTCAGCCAGCAAAATGTATCCCCTTCCACCTGTATGCACCCCCATGCCAATCCAGATCAAACACAATGACGTTCCCACGAAGCAGCAGGACTAGAATTTTTGCCACCACCTGGGAGGTATGACTTCTTCTGTCATCTCAAGTTAACGATCTGTCACAATCCCAGCCATTGCCCAATATGTCTAAACAGAGGTTCCACAGTCTTACAGGTAGGTTTTCTCATCTAACTAAAAAAACAACTGGAAAGCACTTTTAAAAATATTTTCATGGGCTGGAGAGATGGCTCAGCGGGTAAGGCACCTGCCTCCAGTGCCTAAGGCCCTGGGTTCAATTCCCCAGGACCCACATAAGCCAGACCCACAAGGTGGTGGCCCTGGTGTATTCATTCTCTCTCTCTGTCTCTATCTCTGTCTCTCTCTCTCTCTCTCTCTGCTTGAAAATGAATACATAAAATATTTTTTAAAAATAAATAAATAAATAAAACATTTTAAAATGTTTTCATTTATCTGTAAGTAGAGAGAGAGAGAGAGAGAGGGAGGATATGGGAGTGCCAGGGCCTCCAACCACTGAAAACCAACTCCAGACACACACGCACCACTAAGAGCATCTGGTTTTACGTGGGTACCGGGGAATCAAACGCAGGTCGTTAGGCTCTGCAGGCTAGAGCCTTAACTGCTGAGCAATTTCTCCAGAGCTGGAAAATATTGTTTGAACCCACAATGGAGTATTCTCTCCTTCCGAGGTGACCTCTCTGGGGGCTCAGTTTGGCCTTGTTGAAGGGGCACCAGAGCGTCGATTCCCTCTGGTGAAGGCGTAGGGGTGCTGAAATACTTCAGTTGATCTGCCCAAGGCTTTGAAGCCTCTGTTCACCGGCTTCACTCGTTTCCACTTAATGATTAAAACCAGTTTGGCCGCAGGCTGAGTTCCAGAGATGCCAGGCCACCATTCAGTAACACATGAGAGGCTTTAGTGACCCGTCGCTCCGCTGCCTGAAACTCCCTCGCTATGGTGACAGGTCCCATCTGCGTGTAACTTCCCGGACAGAGGACCTCAGATTCTCTTGTTCTGACCTTGACCATCAGAAGAGAAACCCTGCCTGTGGACACCACCGTCGGTCTTAGCGATGTCCTCTTTGCCCAGCTGTGCGTGCTCCGCTCTCTCCCTGACTCCACATCAAGCTAACGCTATGAAGGAGTAATGATTAACCCATCAGACAGGTTTAAATCGACTCTCAGAATGCCACCTACGTCCTAGGAGCGGTCACCTGGAAAGAGCCCAGCAGCCTGTCTGACTTCCATGAGGGTCACAAGAATAGCAACACAGTGTGGCACTTCCAAGAGGGTGTCGTAAAACGAGAGTGAAGTTTGCTTCATATGCCTGGCCATGACATGTGTTTTGAATGCTTGGTCCCCAAGCTGATGACAACTTGGGAGGTGGAGCCTTCCTGGAGGAGGTGTGTCACTGGGAAGGACCTTGAGGGTTATTAGCCCCAGCTTGCCAGGGTTAGTCAGCTCAGGCTCCTGCTGTGTTGTCCACCTGCTGTGGCAGACGTGATGTCCAGCCTCTGCTCACGTCATCCTTTCCCCTGCCATCATGAAGCTTTCCCTCGAGACTGTAAGCCAAAATAAAAACTTTGTTCTCATGGGCTGCTCTTTTTTTTTCATTCATTTTTCAAGCAGAGATACAGAGGGAGAGAGAGAGAGAAAGAAAGAGAGAGAGAGAGAGAGCACCAGGGCCACCACCTTGTGGGTCTGGCTTATGTGGGTCCTGGGGAATTGAACCGGGGGCCTTAGGCACTGGAGGCAAATGACTTAACCGCTGAGCCATCTCTCCAACCCTCATGTGCTGCTCTTGACGGGGTGTTTTGTCCCAGCAATGAGGCAGGAATTAATTACAACAGTGGCATATCAAGTCTCACAAGTGTGCACTGTGGACAGGCAATCCACAAATAGTTTTATATATATATATAAAACTATCAAAATGCTTTTATCCCCAAATAATTACTCAACTCTAAACAATTTTAGCTGAAGTTGTGGTTCTTTTGGCCCCATTATGTATATACTTCTCTGTTCTTTTATTTGTGTGTGTGTGTGTGTTTTATTGTCCATAATGAGTTACAATATTTAGTGGGCCAACAATGAGTTGTTCTCCCCAATTCCCCGCTGCCCTCCCCTCCCCACTCCGCGGGATAACCTCCTCCGTGGGTCGTCTGGATCAGTCCTTGTTCTTTTATTTTTGAAGACTCAAGTGTTTATCAGAAGAGCTGGGCAAACTTCCAAACTGAAATGGAGTGCAGAGTTCATCAGGGCAGCTGTGGGTAATGCCTGCAGTAGGCGGCCTTGGCTTGAACAGGTACCTAACTACACACCTGACTGAGATCACGCCCTTGAACTTGGAGAGCCCATAGGTTCCCATCCATCTCTACCTTACCTTTCTGGAAAGGAAAGCGTCTAGAGCCCTAAGTTCTGCTCAGGACTCGCCCACTGAGCTCACTCTCTGACCCAGCTTTCCTTGTCGTCAAAATGATGACCTCGTCAAGTCTTGCTGTCTCCTACTGATGGGGTTAGAAACCAAGAACTCCTTCAAGCCTGCTTCTACCTGCCATCAAAAAGAACTGTGCCTATTTAAAATGTCCTGGAGGGGCTGCAGAGATGACCTAATGGTTAAGGCGTTTGTCTGCAAAATCTAAACACCCGGGTTCGATTCCCCAATACCCACGTAAAGCCAGATGCACAAAGTGGTGCATGTATCTGGAGTTCATTTGCACTGCTAGAGGCCTTGGCATTCTCTCTCTCTCTCTCTCTCTCTCTCTCTCTCTCTTTCTCTCTCTAAATAAATAAAATAAAGTTTAAAATATCTTTGAAGACCAAGTATGGTGGTTCGTGTCTGTAATGCCAGCACTTGGGAGGCTGAGGCAGGAGGACCTATGCAAGTTCCAGACCAGACAGAGAGACTCGGTGGCACAAATAAATGAATAGGCTGGAGAGATGGCTCAGCAGTTAAGACACTTGCCCGCAAAGCCTAAGAGCCTGGGTTCAATCCCCCAGTACTCATGTAACTCCGGAGTCACAAAGTGGTGCATGAATTGGGAAGGGGTTAATGTAAATAAATACATTGAAAAATAAATAAGTCAGGGATGGTGGTACATGCCTTTAATCCCAGCACTTGGGAGGCAGAGGTAGGAGGATCATTATGAGTTCCAGGTCAGCCTGGGCTAGAGTGAGACCTTGAAAAACCACACACACACACACACACACACACACACACACACATATAATATATATATATATGATATATATTATATATATAATTTCCTTAAGAAAATGCAATTGATTTTAAAATTGACCACTTAAAACATGCATAACAGGGCTGGAGAGATGGCTCAGCGGTTAAGGCACTTCCTCCAGTGCCTAGGGACCTGGGTTCAGTTCCCCAGGTCCCACATAAGCCAGACCCACAAGGTGGTGGCCCTGGTGCGCTCTCTCTCTCTCTCTCTCTCTCTCTCTCTCTCTCTCTCTCTAGTTCTCTCTCTGTATCTCTCTGATTGAAAAATGAATGAATAAAATATTTTTTAAAAAACCTGCATAACAATAAAAATTTTAAATAAAATCCTTATTATACAGTATGTCATCAAATTAAAATATAAATTAATCATTGTTTTTAACTGCTGTAGATCACTGTACCCCACAAATTCTGTAGAAAATAAGTTATCATTCTTTCCCTTCCAGACCCAATCGCCTACCACCTCCAAATTTAACAAACCTTCTGAAAAGATGGCCTTAAAAATGACACAGAAGCAGTCACATACAAAATAATCGTTAAAGCCTTCCTTTTCGTATTTTTTTGCATATACGCGTATATGATATGTGCACATCTGTATGTGGTAGTGTGAGCTTGGGAGTGGCGGCATGTGTGCACACATATTGGATATTTTCTTCAACCGCTCTCCACTTTATTCTTTTTAAAATATTTTTAGTTGTTTGCAAGAAGAGAGAGAGAGAGAGAATGGGCAAGCCAGGGTCTCTTACCACCGCAAATGAACTCCAGATGCATGTGCCACTTCATGCATCTGGCTATGCACGGGCATCTGTGTCCGGGCATCATTTGGGGCACAAGCATATCTGTGCCAGCTTCCTGTGGCCAGTAATGTCATTATTGCATCCTGTGTCAGGAACCTCCTCTTCTCCAGACCTATGAATGAATGCTAACTTGACAACATCTTTTAACACAAACAACATGGCTGAGGGTCAGGAACCCCCTCGGCCACTGGTGAGGTCGCGGATGCTCACACCCTTCCGCTGCAGGCAGAGGTGCTCTCCTTGCCTTGACCAGACCAGAGACCTCCTGTGATAAGGACAAAATCCTGGTTTACACCCTCAAGAGAACAGCCTAAAGCCAGAAGGTAGAAAGAAACATTATACATGTGAAGATGTGATAAGGTAAAGGAAGGAATAACTACCCCCTTAATAATATGCCATGCATGGCCCCCCTCAGTAACAACACACTTGGGCCAGGAGAACCCGGCTGAGTCCTAGGCTCTCCATGGTCCCCTGCCACAAGGACTGATCCAGACGGCCCACGGAGGAGGATATCCAGCTGACTGGGGATGGGGAGGGGGGCATGGGGGAATTGGGGATAACAACTCATGGTTGGCCCACTAAACAGTGTAACTCATTATGGACAATAAAAATATAATTTTTTATTGGGCTGGAGGGATGGCTCAGCAGTTAAGGTTTCAAAGCCAAGATAGCCTGTGTTCGATTCCCCAGAACCCATGTAAAGCAAAATGCACAAAAATGGCACATGTGTCTGGAGTTCCTTGGCACACCCATTCTCTCTCTCTCTCCTCTCTCTACTTGAAAATAAATAAATAAAAACATTTTTAAAAATAATAATAATATGCCATGCACCCCAAAACCTCTGCTGACGTGTAATCTTCCCTCCACACTCTTGGAAGAAATCTGCCCCCCACTGCTGCTGCTCCCAGACTGATGATCTCTCTCTCTCTCTCTCTCTCTCCCTCTCTCTCTCTCTCTCAGTGCTTTGATCTCCAGCTTGCTTCTTCTGTTGTTTTTTTTCTCTGTGACTTCAATAAAATTGTCCTCGAGTTCCCTCCATTCCTGTTTTTAAAATCTTTTATCTAAGAGACCCAGAACCTGCCCAAGGTACTGTGTGTTCCTTGAATGACACAACTTCCAGTGTTCAACTGAGTCTCGGAGAAATTATAACTGTCCTAAGGCCACATGGGAAGCAGGTTTCAGAAAACAGATTTCTTGATTTCTGGTCAAAACCACATGGGCTCACACCAACTATTAGAATTCAGGATAATACATAGAGTTAAGAAATAAGAGTAACACACTGAAAACGTCAACTAGAGACCTGTCCAATTATAAAGTTCCTGATGGCACAGAAAAACAATTTTTGTATCATCTCACAGAATCTGAAAGAATGAAACTTATGAAAATGGAGAAGAGAAGGGTTGGGCTTGGGGGGAGGGTTGAGAAAAAAATGGGTCAAAGGATACAAAAGTTATGTGAGGAGAGATAAGTGCAAGAGCCCGACGGTGCAACATTCCAGGCTGCAATTAACAGAAAGCGCTGAATATTAACTCGACTTTAAGTACGTCCACAACAAAGAAGCAGCTGAGGAAATGGGTAGGTGAGTTAACTTGATCTGTCATTGCACATTGTGCCACGTAAGCAAATTTACTGTTCAGTTAAAAATATAAATATCTAGGGGACCAAGGCTCCGTGCTTACGTCGTTGGGTGTGACCCAGCACCAATAAATGATCCCTGTCACTCAAGGACGTCATGAATAGGAGACCATCTAACCATGCACCTCACTCACACTGTGTCCCTGGGATTTTACTAGAAGCCCAGCAGTCCTGAGTGAAGGGGGCACCAGCAGGGAGAACCACACAGAGGCAGGCTCTGGGGGTCTTCGAAAGACACACCCAAGCACACAAAGGATTGACTGGATAAAGAGATGAGAAGAGACACCTCTTCTTTGTGTGTGTGTGTGTGTGCGTGCGTGCGTGTATGTGTGTATGTGTATGTGTGTGTATATGTGTGTGTATATGTGCGTGTATGTGTGTGTATGTGAGTGTGTGTCTGTGTGTGTCTCTGTGTGTATGTGTATGTCTGTGTATGTGAGTGTGTGTGCGTGTGTATGTCTCTGTGTGTGTTTGTTTATGTGTGTATATGTGCGTGTATGTGAGTGTGTATGTCTGTGTGTGTGTGTCTGTGTGTGTGTGTCTGTGTGTATGTGTGTATGTGTATGTGTGTGTATGTCTGTGTGTGTATGTGTGCATGTATGTGTGTATGTGTATATATGTGCATGTATGTGTGTATGTGTGTATGTGAGTGTATATGAGTGTGTATGTCTGCGTGTGTCTCTGTGTATATGTGTGTGTATGTCTGTGTGTGTGTGTTGCCATTTCCTTAGCACTGAAGCATTTCCTCCTGGAGGAAGGAAAGAGGCTCATAAGATTCAGGAAGTTCACAAAATCGAAAAGGCTCAGGAGCACCCAGCCCAAGAGTCACCCTGAGTGACTGCTGGGGGTGCAGAGGGTCCTCCATTCTGCAGATCAACAGAGCTGCCTGCAAGCTGTGCAGTGAGCTCCAAGACTGCACTTCGGGGTGGGCTTCGTGATCATGACTTTGAGCCACCCACACCCCTGGGGAGCAGCCCCAGAAACTCGCCACTTCACTGAGCTGGACTTGTTGGTAGCTGATAGCTTCCTAGGAAAAGTGTCACAACAGCCCTCCAGGCAGCAGGCTTCTAAGTGACAATGCAGATGGCCTCCCCTCAGAGCTGGACCACAATCCCCACCCAACCGTGGCCACGCCAGGTGATCCAGAGCTGCAGAGCGCAGAAGCCAGAGCGGGACCCTCAGCACCTGCCCACACCACGGTGTCACCTTTGCCAACACATAACCCCAGGGACAGAGGAGACCACAGCTCCTTTATAGAGTGCCTCAAGCAGTCATCAAAAACAAGGGAAAGTCTGAGAAACTGTAGCAGCTCAGAGGAGCTTAGGGCGACATGGTAGACGACATAATGGGGTGTCCTGGATAGAATTCGGGGGCAGGAATGGGGGATAGAAAGAAGGAAGGACAAAGAGAAGGAAGAAGGAAGAGGGTGGTGGTTTGAGTCAGGTGTCCCCCATTAACACACGTGTCTTGAATGCTTGCTCCCCAAGTTGATGGTAACTTGGAGGTGCAGGCTTCCTGGAGGAGGTGTATTGCTGGGAGGGGGCCTTCGGGTTTATCAGCCTCCTGCTGCAGTGGCAGAGGTGAGGTCCAGCCTCTGCTCAGGCCATGCTGTCCCCTGCCATCACGGAGATTCCCCTAGTGACTGTTAGTCAAAATAAATATTTTCCCCCCATCAGCTACTTTTGGTCGAGTACTTTGTCCTACCAATGAAAACACAGCTACAACAAGGAGGAAGAAGGAAGGAAAGAAGAGGAGGAAGGAAAAGAAAGAGAAGAAAGCCAGGCGTGGCGGCGCACGCCTTTAATCCCAGCACTCGGGAGGCAGAGGTAGGAGGATCGCTGTGAGTTTGAGGCCAGCCTGAGACTACAGAGTGAATTCCAGCTCAGCCTGGGCTAGAGCGAGACCCTGCCTCGAAAAACCAAAAATAAATAAATAAATAAATAAAATAAAAAGAGAAGAAAGACATTAGTAACAATATGGAAATCAGATCATGGTATGGGACTTAGGTCACAATAATGTCTCCTTATGGTTCACTATTTAGTGAACCTATATTTATTCACTATGAACTATTTATTCACTAATAAGCAAGCAAGCAGGGTGTGGATACATGGCAACTCCAGCATATTCAAAACTTCCCTGTTCATCTGAAATGCTCTACAATAAAGTTTTTTAATATTTTTATTTCTTTGCAAGCAGAGAGTGACAGAGAGAATGGGCACCCCAGGGCCTCTAGACACAGCAAACAAACTCCAGATGCATATGTCTCTTTGTGCATCTGGCTTTACATGGGTACTGGGGAATGGAACTCAGGTCGTTAGGCTTTGCAGGCAAGCACCTCAACCGCTGAGCCATCTCTCCAGCCCTATTTTTTAAAATTCTATTGCTACTCCTTCCCAAATTCCTACCACTGAAGAGAATAAGAAGCCTCCTCTATGTGTCAAAGCGCCGACTGAACTCAGCACATCTGAATGTCAGATTTGCTCTTTAAATCTTAAAAATAAAAGCTGCTACATTTACAAGGAAGGAGACCAGCACGCAATCCTTTTAAATCACTATAAAAAGTACACACATTCTGTGAATTGCAAAACTGATACTGAATATTGATTTTTTTTTCTTTTAGGGATACGAAACTACTGATAAGAGAGCAACCAAACAAACTACAGCAGCAGAAGAAACCCACTTAGTCGGACAAAACCATGATTGACTGTGGGGGTTGCTGAGACCTTCGTCTCCCATACAGTGGCGGGAGCCTGTCCACTGTGAGGGTCCCAGGGGTGACACAGGGTTGGACCTGGTAGCATGCACCTGTAATCCTAAAGAAACAGCAGGCTGGCTTTTGCACCACCAGAACACAAGTGGTATTTTATTCCATCTGTAGAGATTTCCGATAATCTGAACATGTTACCAATAATAAAAGTGGGGAGACTGTATGAGAAAGTTCAGAATTCCACCTCTTGGTTGGAACAACAGGAAGATATGTCCTCATCGGTGGGACAGTAGCTGGCTAAGCAGGTGGTCCTCCCTAGCCTGGCTCTGACCCCCATCATGCTCACACATGATTTACAGTTCTCATACTCTCTACTTTGAACTTGGACACACTGTATCTGGAAGCTAACCACTTGTTCCCTAACCCAGAAGTATTCTGAATTTTATAGGAAATGATAAGCAAACCTACTAAGAATTTCAAGGCTGGTCCGGGGACATGGCTCAGCAGTTAAAAGTACTTGCTTACCTGAGATCCTGGCAAGAGAGGAGCCACCACAGTCATATCGTGGAGGATCCATATGGAACCCCACAGGGAATGATGGGATGAACCCGTGGGACCCACAGCCACAGCCATTCAATCAACACAGGATAAGCCAGTGAGACAGAAACCAATGATTTTTGACACAAAGACCCCTAAGCACACAACAATAAAGCAACCTTAATACTCATCCACCACGACTCAGGGAACTGTGTGGAAGAGAAAGATTGTGAGAGCTGTGGTGGGGGAGACTATCCAGAGGCATGGCACCCCTCAGTAACAACACACTTGGGCCAGGAGAACCGGGCTGAATACTAGGCTCTCCATGGTCCCCTGTCACAAGGACTGATCCAGACGGCCCACGGAGGAGGATATCCAGCTGACTGGGGAGGGGGAGGGGGAGCATCGGAGAATTGGGGATAACAACGCATTGTTCACCCACTAAATAATGTAACTCATTATGGACAATAAAAATTTTTTTTAAAAAAAAAGTACTTGCTTACAAAGCCTGATGGCTCAGGTTTGATTCCCCAGTACTCACATAAAGCCAGATGCACAAAGTGTTGCATGCATCTCCTTCTCACCCTCTCAAATAAATAAATATTTTTTAAATGCCAAGGCAGCATTGATTGCTTGATCTTACCTCAGGACAGAAGTCACGTACATGCTAAACTAGATAAAGCAGGGCCAGGTATGTTGGTACACACCTTTAATCCCAGCACTGGGAGGCTGGGGTAGGAGGATCAGGGTGAGTTCAAGGCCAGCTTGGAACTAACATAGTGAATTCCAGGTCAACCTGGGGTAGACCAAGACCCTACTTCAAAAAATAATAATAAATAAATAAAACAGAAAAAGCACACACAGTACTAACTCCCAAATATAAGCCTTCAAGAAGACTTCTGAAGAGACTGTTGCAGTCAGCTTTCTTGTTCCTGCGCAGAAGAACCCAAGCAAAAGCAGCTTGTGGAGGAATGGGTTTATTTGGCTTACGGACTCGAGGGGAGACTCCATCCTGGCAGGGAAAACGATGGCATGAGCAGAGGGGTGGACATCACCTCTGCAAACAGCAGCAGGAAGGTGTGCCAAACTCTGGCAAGGGGGAGCTGGCTTAGAACCCCATAAGCCCGCCCCCAACAACACAGCTCTAGTGAGGTTCTAATTCCCGAATTGCCATCAGCTGAGGATCGATCTATCAGAACACATGCATTTGTTTGTGGGGGACACCTGGGTCAAACCATGACAGAGACAAAGGAAGGGAACTCCCACACTGACTTAGAGCTGGAATGAGATGGAGGCACCCGGGTGTTGTCAGGGTGCTAAACCTTCAGGGGCCCCAAGACATCACTGGAGCACCAAAACCTCACTTCAACCACAGTGAGGCAGAGAACACGGTTGGCCAAACCAGAGGGGACCCCAGATCCTTCTGGGAGGATACACCAAGGAAACAGTCGAGGGTCTCCCAGGGAGGGGAAGACTCAGTGGGAGGGCGTGTTTTGCCAGGGGAAGGATTGACGTTTGGCAGCTGCAGACAGAAAATTAATTTCTTTTAAATTTTTTTAAAACTACTTGTACAACTCAAACCCCCATCCCGTGGACCCTTCCAGCAACCCCACTGAGGGCCCTCAGCAGGTTGAGGGCAGGGAGGAGGGAAATAGGGGTACTATCACAAGATTTGTTAATACAGTGCTTCTAGTTATTAACAATAAATTAATTAAATTAAAATTTAAAAGAGGGCTGGAGAGATGGCTCAGCGGATAAGGCACTTGCCTCCAGTGCCTAAGGCCCCAGGTTCAATTCCCCAGGACCCACATAAGCCAGACCCACAAGGTGGTGGCCCTGGTATGCTCTCTCCCCTCTCTCTCTCTCTCTCTCTCTCTCTCTCTCTCTCTTTCTCTTTCTGTATCTCTGCTTGAAAATGAATAAATAAAATATTTTAAAAAGAGTACAACCTTTTAAAAAAAATTTAAAAGAGAATTTCTTTATATAAGACGATGGGCTGGAGGTACCAGCAAAGAGCTAACTGTAGCACCCTGCCCTGCGCAGTGCTGAGCAGACTCCTGAAGGATGGCGGTACGTGCACACCCTTCCATCTCTATAACTCCAAACACTCCAAGGACGCTCATGTAAGCTACCCATGTCTATTCCAACCCAAGGGACAGGATCATGAACAAATGCAGATGCAAAAAAAGTACTAAATCAAATGAATATTCAGCCTTATGTATTCAATCTAATAAGTCATCATAACATATCCACACAAGTTATGCCCATGGTGGTATGTATTTTAAGGACAAATCAAAGCTTAAAATCGGTTTTAAGCTTTAATAATGGACACTGTTTGCAAATATGTCTATACTTAAAAGGATGAGTTCTTTTATACCAATAAGCAAGAACAACTCATAAAAGTGCATTTAATTAAAATCAATACTACAATTGGGGCTGGAGAGATGGCTCAGCGGTTAAGGCACTTGCCTCCAGTGCCTAAGGCCCCTGGTTCAATTCCCCAGGACCCATATAAGCCAGACCCACAAGGTGGTGGCCCTAGTGTTTTCTTTCTCTCTCTCTCTCTCTCTCTCTCTCTCTCTCTCTCCCTATCTCTATCTCTCTCTGCTTGAAAATGAATAAATAAAATATTTTTTAAAAAATACTACAATTGCCTATGTGTATACATCCTTTTTAAATATTTTTTTATTTATTTGCAAACACAGAGAGAATGGGCACACCAGGGCCTCTAGCCACTGCAAACTAACTCTGGATGCATACGCCCCTTTTGTGCATCTGACGTTACATGGGTACTGGAGACTCGAACTCAGGTCATTAGATTTTGCAGACAAGCGCCTTAACCATTGAGCCATCTCTCCAGCCCTTGTGCATACAAACAGTTAGCAGAAAGCAAGAACACTTTATGTAATAGTTACATCATAGCTAATTGTTTTTGGGCCTTTAATTTGGCACACAACACTCCAGACCAACTAATTTTTTTTCTCAAATTGTTTTTTTTTCATTTGTTTAGTCTTTATAATGTTTCTCCTCAAGAAATATGAAGGTGGATATTTCTGGGTTGAGATAACTAATACTGTACATCCCACATAATTTTAATTATAATTGTTTAGACTTTTGCGAATGCACATATCCAATATCCACCATCTTCAACCTAAAATAAAAGGGCCTTTCTGCAAGTAAATACCAAGAGTCGAGGATTTATTTCATTAGGCTGCAAAGGTTCTACCACCTAAGAGAGTCATGTGTCACATTAAATCAATGGATCCCACTGAAAAAGGACCAATACATACATAACTCTACATATAAAAGTAAAAACAACCCGGCATTCGGGAGGCAGAGGCAGGAGGATTGCTGTGAGTTCTAGGCCAGCCTGGAATTACAGAGTGAGTTTCAGGTCAGCATTGGCTAGAGTGAGACCCTACCTTGAAAACAAAAAAAAAGAAATTAACATATATATTGTCAATAATTAGATATATTATATGAGCAAATCTTGTGGTGGTACCCCCATTTCTCTCCTCCCTGTCCCCAACCCACTGGGGCCCTCCTCGGTGGGCATACTGGATCAGTCCATGGGGTAGGGGGGTCATAATTAGCAAAAAACAAAAATGAGTTTACATTCCAAAAGTAGGCTTCACTGGGAGATGGCATTTCAATAGTTAACCCTAGAAAATACATGTAAATTACGTTTCCATGGGTACATTTATAGGACATAGTTCATAAAAGGTATGTTACATGTTAAGTATTTATTTATTTCCAACTGAAGTAAAGCATCCATAGCAGCCCATGTACCTTCTGAACCACACTGAAGAAGTTCAAGGTCACATCATCACCACCACTGTCCACCCGCCACCTTCCTTCTCAGTGTCCCGAGCACTGGGATACATTCTGAGCACAGGGGATTGTCTGTCTAAACTAGCACATGAATTCTACCAAATTACCTAACAGGTAGGTATTTCGGCATTTAAGATCATGGAAGAAGTCGCTTCTTTCCTCGTTGCCAGAATTATGTATCTAGACCATTTACGTTCCGTTCATAATTCTCCACTGGTCTGCTAAAAGTTCAATTCTTTCAAGTAGTCATCTAAGTTTTCTTTCCAAAACATCAAGAAATAATACTGAAAAATGAACACCAAACATATAAGTGTAACTCATAAGAAATTCTTTGAAAGCCAAGGGATGATTTGTAATAAAACCACAAACACAAGGACTAATCCAGACAGCCCACGGAGGAGGATATCCAGCTGATGGGGAGGGGGAGGGGGGGAATTGGGGAATTGGGGATAACAACTCATTATTTGCCCACTAAATAATGTAACTCATTATGGACAATAAATATAGATTTAAAAAATTCTATCAAAAAAAAACCACAAACAACGTTCTAAATAAATTCCTGTAAAAGTCATTTTCTCTAAAAGTTAATATGCAATGACATGTTTTTTTTTTTCCTCAAAATATTTTAAATGAAGATCGGGAACGTGGGAATCGCTTTATTTTTAAAAAACTGAGAAATTCCACTTGCAAGAACAGCAGAACATGGAATACAGACCTTCCCTTTGTGGTTAAGTAGAAAATCCAGACATGGTGTTAATATCCATAGAGACGCACGCATGCGTGCTCAGAAGCATTGGAAAATTAACAACAGTGAAGCATCCCTAAGTCAGCACCCAGGGGGGGTGAGGAGCAGAGGGCTAGGGAGACAGCTCAGTGGGTGGGTGCTTGCCTCCGAGCCTGCTGACTCCTTTGACCCTGCATTCCCCAGCCAGGGCCTTGGTGGCTATGGCTGAAGATGGGACCCACAGGTACCTGACACGTGACAGGTAAGGCAGAGAGGAAGCTCCCCTCCCCCATGGACTTGAGTCCCAGCCAGTGGTACTTACACCCCGGGGGCCATGGAAAAACTGGTCATCTGAACACATCTGTTTCAAATCTCCAGGAAATTCAATTCCAACATGAGCACTTTGGAGGATAGGGTTTTTTTTGTTTTGTTTTTTAATTTTGGTGCTGGAGGTGGGTAGGTTGGTTGTTTCTGTATCTTCTTTTTCCGGATCTCTCTGTGGACCCTGATGATGCTATAAACACGCAGACTCCCAAATTAGAAAATCCAAAATGTGTTAAGCAAAGGAGGGGTCGGTGGCAAACTCTGCTACACTTGTCAGGGGCAACCTTAATTTCCGTCATTGCAAAATTGGGAAACTGACTTCTTAAGAATGTTCTGGAGATTCTGGAATAATATTAAGTTTGATTATTATAAACAGAATAAGTACCCCAAATAACTTTATTAAAATAACAATAAGGATTTGGGTAGCAAGTTAACATACCAGTTATGTTAGAATGAAGGCATGAATTATCTATTAAAAAATTAAAACAGGGCTGAAGAGATGGCTTAGTGATTAAGGCATTTGCCTGCAATGCAGAAGGACCCGAGTTCGATTCCCCAGTGCCCATATACAGCCAGATGCACAAGAGGGCGCATGTGTCTGGAGTTCACTTGCAGTGGCTTGGAGGCCCTGGTGTGCCCATATTCTCTCTGCACCTCTCTCTCTCTCTCTCTCTCTCTCTCTCTCTCTCTCTCTCTCTCTCTCTCTCTCAAATAAATAAATAAAATAAAATAAAATATTTTTAAAAAAAATTAAAACAAGGGCTGGAGAAATGGCTCAGCGGTTAAGGCACTTGCCTCCAGTGCCTAAGGCCCTGAGTTCAATTCCCCAGGACCCACATAGGCCAGACCCACAAGGTGATGGCCCTGGTGTGCTCTCGCTCTCTCTCTCTCTTTCTCTCTCTCTCTCTCTCTCTCTCTGCTTGAAAATGAGTAAATAAAATATTTTAATAAAAAAAATTAAAACAAGGCTAAGCAGATGGCTCCGAGGTCAAAGGCATTTGCTTGCAAAGCCTGCCAGCAGGGTTTGATTCCCCAGGACCCAGGTAAAAGCCAGATGCACAATGTGGCACCCAGTTCGCTCTCTCCTCCCCCTCTCTCTTTCTCCCTCTCAAATAACAAAAGTAGTTTAAAAATTAAAATGTTTAAGCACTACTCACGTGTTATTGTGGAGCATATATGTCTCACTTCACAAGTACTGTGTCCTAAACAATTCTGCGAGCTAGAAACCCAAATCCAAGGTGTCAGCAAGCTGTTTCCTTCTGAGGACTGGATGGAAGGTAAGCTTCACACCGGTCTCTTCCTCTGTCTTCCCTCCAGGCTCATCTCTGAACCCCAAAGTCCCCAAGTTTCACAGGCCCCCACCCCTAACTCTCACTTCCACTTGATGACCTCTGTAAAGACGCTAACTCTGAATGGGGTCACATTCTGAGGTACAGGAAGTTAGAACTGCTCTCTCTCTCTCTCTCTCTCTCTCTCTCTCTCTCTCTCTCTCTCTCTCTCTCTCTCTCTCTCTCTCATCTATCTCCTATATCTCTCTGCTTGAAAATGAATAAATGTTTTTGCTTTCTGCGCTTGGGTCCAGCTCGTGACAGATGCAATGAGAGAGCTGTGGCCCATCTAACCCTACCAACCCACCGTAGGCCGATGGCTGAGATCCTGGCAAGAGAGGAGCCACCACAGCATATCGTAGAGGATCCATAGGGAACCCAGCAGATAATGACAGATGAACAAGGGACCTATAACCACAGCCATTCAATCAGCACAGGATAGGCCAATGAGACAGAAACCAAGGATTTTCGACACAAGGACCTCTAAGCTCACAACCTTAAAGCAGCCTCAATACTCACCCACCATGACTCAGGGAACTGAGTGGAAGAGGGGCGGAAAGATTGTGAGAGCCGTGGTGGGGGAGACGATCCAGAGGCATGGCACCCCTCAGGAACAACACACTTGGGCCAGGAGGACCGGGATGAGTACTAGGCTCTCCAGGGTCCCCTGCCACAAGGACTAATACAGACAGCCCACAGAGGAGGATATCCAACAGATCGGGGATGGGGAGGGAGGGAATTGGGGAATTCAGGATAACAACGCATTGTTTGCCCACTAAAAAATGTAACTCATTATGGACAATAAATATATATTTTAAAAAAACTTTTAAGAAAAGAAAGTTAGAACTGAATGGGGGAGACATTCCAATCCAAAACATATTCAGACATGGATGCATCTCTCGAAGATGGGCATCTATTTATTATTATTTATTTATTCTCTGCATATGGCTAGACCTAGACAGAACCAGAACCACCCTCATCATCCATCAAGAGGACAGTTTTCATACATGTCTGAGGTGTGTCGTGTCCACTCCTCTCCTTTGGGGACACGTGACATCAATCACGCAGACACAGCCAGGCTTGAAGGCTAGGCACAGTGGTTCAAGGCCAGGAGCCTGAAATAAAAGTTGAAAAAGATTCCAGCGTCACCAGAAGGAATGTGCCCGTCAGCAGCATTCGGGCTCAGGAGCAGAGCCAAAGGGTAACCGGTGATCGGCTACTTTAAAAATATGGAAATTCGAGAAAGTGACGCTGTCTCGCATTGTTAGCTCTGGAATGCGAGGACCGTTCTTTTCAGCTTAAGTCGCCCAAATGCATTCTGGGCATTCACTTTTTAAAAGAAATGTCAACTGAGCACATTCGGCTTTCAGCTCTTGAAAATCACGGATCTTTTTCCTGTTGTTTGCACGCACGTTCACACCAAATGGGAATGCCATCAGCGAGTCCCAGCTACCCCAGGATGCCAGGTTCAGGTTTCCTCATGAAATATGGACCCTGCCCTTTCCAGGGAAAGCCAGCTAGGGTTCTTCTAGGGCCTCTCTGGTTAAACACATAGTAAAATTGTCCTCAGGCAAATCTGTAAAACAAAACAAGTTCTGTAGGTAAATGTCCCACCCACTGAGCCATCTCCACTGGCCCCTTGCTTGTTTTAATTCTTACA